>ML778888.1:394883-409928 GCA_009831015.1 Picea engelmannii
TAGTGTGCGTGCAATATTGAGACGCTTAGTGTAGTGACTAGCACCCTCGTAGGTTCCTCCTTGTGGTTCAACGATTGGTCTACGTCCTGGGTTTACATTACAAAAATGGATGGTTCTGAAGAGAACATTGGTATTTTCATTGGGTTGTGATGTGTTGTGTTGACTTGCAGGCTGCAGGTCGCATTGTGCAAGTGGACGGATACTACGTGAGCTTTGGCTCCCTCCTATGACTTGTGCTTGGTGCATACTACCTTGTGATAATCAAAGTCTGTTGTTGTACAACGCTCCATACCTATAGTGTAAAAGTAACATCCCTTCTGCGCTCCCTTGGTGACTCGGGCACTGACTTTGATTTGGTGTCCTGTGTTGAATGTTCCTTGTGGCAGATAGTTGATGGATTTAGTATTTAGGTGAATGGATTAATATTCACATCTTTGGGGTGATTAGTTATATATGTTATTTATTGATATGAGTTAGATAACTCCATCATATCGCGCTTTATCCAGCCCTTTGTTTTTATCTAGGAATCACTATGCCATATCTGACAACCCAAGAGCTGAGATTCCTTCCTCTCTCTCTCAAGCCTCTGAACCAGAGTCTACCTTCCTTTCAGGCTACCATGCATTTCGACCCTGAAGCCTCCTGCGTATGGGAACTCTTCTTCTTAAGCGATTTATATTTCTTTCACTCGATCATTTACTACAGGATACTCTGGGCTTTTATTTAATTTTTGTAACTACAAGGGCAAGGGCATGGACAAGGGCATAGGTACCAATCAGAGCACCTTAGTAAGGAGTTTCATCGGTGAAAGCCTAATATAGGTGCTTCTAGTTTCTCTTTCCCATGCTTGAATGATTCTATATGTGATTACTAATTGACTTTTTGATTCGGTATTACTATATTGGCACTCCAATTCCTAGTTGAGTTGACTCGACTGAATCTGTTTGTTTATTCTCGTCTGATTTAGATTCTTAGGCAATATGGGAGAGTCCAATCAATTGCCTAGATTGACATTTAACACCTCTTGTTGTGGAGTGAACTTGAATGCTTGAGTTGGAGACTGGGCCATCAAGTTTTTTTTTTGGATTTGCAACCTAATACTATCCCGATTTATAACAGTTTCCTCTTAGGCTTTGTGGGTTTTTTTTGTTGTTGTTGTTTATGACGTGCAACACACCATAACACCTCTTGTGGGCTCCTCCTTTGTGGCTTGGTCACTGGGCTTGTGCTGGCACTTGTACGTTGGCTTATGCTATTTTTGTCGTGTTCTAGGTTCTGATATTTCTGTGTAGGGTTCGACTATGTGGTGTTGCATGATAAACATGTGTGATGAGGCATGTACAATGTAAAGGGATTTGCACCTTCCCTTGGCTTTGGTCAGTTATCAGTTGGCTTGTATTATTTGATAGTTGGATATGTAGTATGGCTTGATTGCATTTCCTACTTTTTTTTGGGGGATTTCCTAAATTTTAGGAGTTCTATTTGTAGACTTTGAGTGTGAGTGGACTAGTGATTTGTTACTAGTTTGGTTTTGCGTTAATAAAGAGTAAAAGTGGAGCCCCCTATAGATATTTTCAACAGCCAATTTAGATCACGCTTTATGAATATCAATTATTAATTTTTTTTTTAGTGTGTTTATCTTAACTGGGGCGACCTCAATAGGAGAGTTAGTTTTCCAAAAATAAATGTTATTAGCATGTTGTAACCCTTTCGTTATCGCTGATTTGTCTCTATCCTCCACTAAGCTTCCACTTGGCTGCTCATGAAAAGTGTTGGAAGAGTTAGAGTCTGAGTTATGATGTGAAGTCACCCAAGGAGGCTGCCCAATTTAGCTAGGCACTGCTCCTTTGTTCTTCATTGATTGTAATTAGTTTTCTGGTTTAAAATTTGATACACTGGTTCTGTAATTTCAGGAAGGAGAAAACTAATATCTACCACTCAATACTTGGTGGATCAGTCCCAGACTCAGATATATTGTGTCTCTTTCAAGTACAAATTTGAAATTGATCGATTTTTTTGTATTGTTAACCATATCAAGCCTTCCATATGAATGAAAACAGAAAACCCTAGCTAGTTTACAAAATTTATAGAAAAAAAGATCTCAAAAACATGAGCTCTTTTTCTTACACTTAGATCTCATGTTAATGATGTTACTTTCAGGTTTCATTGAAGCATGGCCCCTGTTTGATTTTGACTTTCTAAATTCTATATTTTTTTTGTGTCTATATCTATGTTAAAACTTTTCAGTATGTATATTTCATTTATATTTATATCTATGTTAAAAAAAATTATTTATTTATTGTGTGCTTGGCTTGTAGGCTAGGTGGAGCTGGAGTTGGAGTTGGAACTTGGCCCTTAGGCCCAGATTTCAAACTAACGCTCTGATGCCATGTGTAGAGACCGTAAAATAAAAAATTTGATACAAGTTGACATATAATTCCTTTCAATTTGCATAAATAATTCAATCACCAACATATAAGCAAAATATTCAGTAGAGATTAAAATCTATCTAGAGCATGAAGTAACTCAGCCATTCATAATTAAAAAAAATACCTGCTTCTGATGCTAAATCCCACTGCTTGGGTTCATCCAATGCCAAAGTTGAAACTGTCTCGAACACTGCCCAAAATCGTGTTTCCTCCCTGCCAGCTAGGAGCAGCTTGTCTGGCTTCCTAGCTCCAGGATACCATAAGGATATCCTAGAACCCGTGCCCAAAACCCCCAGCAAACCAGTGCCCCATGCTTCTGATTCACCAAAGTCCACCAAAATCAAATTCCACACACCAAAAGATCCCCACAGAGAAATCTCCCACAAAAATATATCCTCCTCCCACAAAAATAATGATCCCTCTTCCCATAAGACTCCTCCCATCATATCCCTCCTTCACCGACTATTTCCCCCTCATTAATTTCCTTATCCCTTTATTCATTATCTTATCCCCTTATTTAATTTATTATCCTCTTATTTAATGTCTTATCCTTTTATTTAATGTTTCTTATCCCCTCCATATATGTAAGTCTTTAATAAATTAAATTATTAACCCCTTTAACTTATTACCCATGTCATTGAATGTGATATGTAATCAATTAATTAATTAATTAATTAATCAAAAGTTATAAACAATTAATTAATAAATAAATATTTAATTAATATTATTAATGCTAATCAATATTTAATTAAAACCATATTAGAACAATTAATTATCAAATTAATTATAATTAATAATCCCTATACATCTATTTAAGCAGGGTTGTTACAAGACATAACCCTAGAATACAAGTCGGCTAAAGGAAATATTTAATATTGTGTTTTCAGCCTCCAAAATGAGAATTCGGCCTAGACAAACAAGGAGGAGCAATATAAATACAAGACTCCAGAGCTCATTTGACACACAAAACTCACAACTACATAAATTTATTTGTGCGCAATTTTGGAGAGTAGATGCATCTACAACTATTGCAACTTTTATTTCTTGTTTCTATCTTGAACTCTCTCATGGTTATGGTTTGGACCGTCTTCTTGGTATGCTAACTCTGGAGAGTGATACGCTACCTTGATTGGATATTAGGCCTAGGGTTTTCTTCCAGAATTATTATCTCTCAAGGTTAAGGTGCTCGGGGGTGGCTTAGGCCTATGGTTTGGTGACAAATATTGCTATATTGTCTATGGTTAAATGAGCACACCTATTATTTCTAACAAATACTACACAAATATTTTAATTTAAGTGTAAGTATCAATCCATGTAATGGGTTTTGTTGATGTCCTACATCAATGTGGGTATTTGGTGTGGATTGATCAAGATGGACATGAGAAGGAGTGAAAAACCCTCTCAGACAAGATCACATGAATATTGTGCCAATGTGTTGATGTTTTAGGCAGCATCATGAGATATTAGCCTCGAAGGGTCCTGTATGGACTAGTAGGGGGAAATATGGACTTCATACTGACATGCCTCAGATGGTTATATGAAGGAACCAAGAAATTGGTTTTACGAGGAACCTCGATATCTATTAGACATTGGTTCCATGAGGGAACCCTAATATGTCTAAGACATGTGTTCCACAAGGGATCCACACAATGTCTAGTATGGACACAGTTCATGAGTAAAACATAAGGTTAGACACTTCAGGATATTTGGGTGTCTAGTATACATTCATGTACCCAAGGAGGAAAGGAACAAGATAAACCCTTCAGGAAGAAAGGTTATATTTGTGGGGTATAGTGAGTCTTTGAAGAAATACTAGATCTACATCCTTGGTCAGAGATGGATTGAGATGAGTAGAGATGTTACGTTTGAGGAGGAGGTAGCCTTCAGGAGATCTAGAGGATCTCACATGGAGATTGATATTGAGAGACAAGAATAGATGGTTACTTATCCCTGTCACCCTCGAATGGTTAAGAGGGATACAATTGAGTTTATTGATCCAATTGATCTTGCTGATATTGTAGCTCCAATTGATGTTCCTAGAGATATTTCAGTAGGTCGTAAGAGACTTCCATGGACTCCTCATAATCTGTAGGAGGTAGAAGGACATGCATCTCCTCGTGGTAAAATCTGAGAGAGAAAGAGATCTCATAGATATTCATGCTATGTTGAAACTATGAGCCACATCATTGATTTTGAGCCTTCCTATTATGAGGAGGCATCTAGTCATCCAACATGGAGAGATGCCATGATAGAGGAGTATCAGTCCATCATGAAGAATGATGTGTAGGATATTGTTCGAAGACCTGAGGGGAATTCTGTAGTGACTTCCATGAGGATTTATAAGATCAAGAAGACAACTGATGGGAGCATCGAGAAGCACAAAGCCATACTTGTTGCTAGATGATTCTCTCAGGTGGAGGGAACAGATTATAAGGAGACATGTTCTTATGTTGTTCGATACACTTCTCTTTAGATGATTATTTCTCTTGCATCATCCATGGGTTGGAGACTACATCAGATGGATGCGAATACAACCTTTCTCAATGGAGATATTGAGGAATAAGTATACATAAAGAATCCAAATCATTTCGTGATACATCAGAAGAAGTCTCATTTGTGTAGGTTGAAGAAGGCCCTGTATGGACTCAAGTAGCCACCTCGAGCTTGGTATGTGAGGATTGATGGACAACTGATGTGTTTGGGCTTTAGCAAAATTGTTGTTGATCCCAACCTATACTAGAATATTTTTAATGGTGAGTCTGTAATGACCCTTACTGAATAAATGATTAAAGATTATTAAGTAAGATTTAATTAAAGGAATAATTGAGGGTTAAGTAAGTAATAATAATCTAACTGAAGATCACATTTAATGACCTGTGACATAAATTTAAGAGATCAAAAAAAAAGAAATGATATAACAGGAATTGTGTATGCAGTAGAGGGTGGCGTATGTAGGGCGAGGGGCCCAGAAATCTCGAGATGATAAAAATATTAACGAAGGACGAAGGACAGAGGACGGGGGTGGTTGTTAAGTAAATGCGTGAGTCGGCAGGGAGGAATAAGGGATGGGAAGAGGGGGATGTGCACACCATTCGACAGGGGGAATGGATGCTGCGAACGATAATTGTTGAGCCAACTGTATTGGCAGAGATCTATTGTATTCTGCCATGAGCAGAGAGTTCTGCACTATTGTGTTTGGCCGTGAGTAGAGAGCCTCTCGACGGTTGTGTTTTGTCGTGAGCAAAGATCCTCTGGACGGTTGTGTTTTGCTGTGAGCAGCGATTTTCTGTGCACTGTTGTATTTTGTGGACTATTGGCTTGCTGTAAGCAAGGAGCAGAGTTCCTGGTTGAGATTTTATCCGCGAGGCACTGAGTTGCTGGAGGCTTTGGGCACGGAGGGCCAGGATATCCGTAGATATCCTGGAGCTAGGTAGTTTTCCTAGTTGGCAGGAAGGACAGTAGTTTTGGGAAGTTATTTTCTTGTTTGTGGCAGGGTTGATCTGTGTAGCAGGGAGCAGAAAGGAAGTAGCAAGGCAAAGAGGCAACAAAAATTAGCATCAGATCCAGGTACTTTGTTGAGTTATGTATTTATTTAATTCTATCATATAATGAGTATTTGCGGATAAATCTAAATTACTGAAGTTGCTGTTATGAAAATCAATATTATGATAGAAAGTTATTGTTTCAGTTACTAAATAAAAGGTTTATGAAATTTATGATGTTTTGAAATATATGGGCATTACATATGGTATCAGAGTGTCTTAGTTCGAAATCTGGACCTAAGGGCCAAAACCCCGAGTGTTAACTCCATCCATGCTTAAACTACAAACAAAACACGTTCAGTTTGACCCAATATGACTGATACAGTACCCAAAAATATACTCAGGTAGTATCCCTTCATTATCCAAGAAAATGGTCTCATAGATGTATTAGAAGCAACTGCTTTAGGCAATATCCTGTAACTGGATTATGTATGGTTACTATAGTTTTAGTCTGAATATTCAATGAAACGCCCTTTAAATTAAGTGGCGGTAAACCAGATAGTTTGAAGGATCACTTCCTATGAAATGGCTACCATTAAAGCAGCCCAATAAAGCTATTAAGCACAAAAAGAGAGTTGATAATTTAATTGTATTTGAGAAATACTTGTCAATGAAGTTTCGGGTAAGATAGACACCTGAAATCGATGAAAATGTCGAAGGGAAGATTCTATTGAAGGCTTGAAACTGGTAAGATTCAATGACTACACAAACCATACTAAATAGAATTCAAAAAAGACAATTGCGAGACCTTGAAAAGGCCTATTTCACCTCGAACTTACCTAAATGGGGGCAAATGCCGATGTGCAGTCGGAAAAAGGAAATTTAGCAGACTTGTACCACACAGGAATAGTGTGAACTATTTTCCTATATTAAGCCTCGATGATTGTAATAATGAACTATAGATCCATATAAATTTCAACCGTGCCAAGAGAGAAATTTTAACACTACGTAATGTTTTGTGCAACTAATCAATTTTTCCCAAAGAAGAGTTGTCTGTTACACAGGAGAATGGATCTGTGCCTTCAGATCTCAGGTGAAATCCCATCAGCCATTAGATCTAGAAAAGTTGCGTGGGGTTTAAGCCCTAGCGTGCATAGGAGGAGTCCCAGAAGAGTCATCGGGAAATCTGAGTCATTGGGGTTTTGTTAAGTATGAGAATCGAGACCTTGTGGTTCTCGAAATCCCAAGAACGGATCCTAGTCGTTGATCTCGGTAGGACACGTGTCAGCGTTTTGGGGAGGCATCGGGATTTTACCATCAGAGATTTTAGGAGTGTAGAACCATTGCATAATGAAATCGCGATTCGCAATTTTCCGATAGGATCGGAGCCGTCCAAACAGTAGTGATGCGTGTCGGAAGATCCCGAAGGGTCGTGAAATCGGTATTTCCAGAGAAGTGAGACTTGTGCAGGTTGAAATCGCGATACGCAATTTCTCGATCGGATCTGGACCGTCCATTGTGCGTGACGCGTGTCAGGAGATCCCAAAGAGTCGTGGATCGGGAAATCAGGGTTTTCGAAGACAAAGAAACCGCATCGCTGGGAATCACGATCGGCGATATCCCGACAGTGACATAAGCATGGTGGGACCACTAGAGTCAGAATGGAGGACAGGTGTCCGTCATCTGGGAAGAGTCGGGAAATCCATGGGAAAAATCCCGACACAATCACAGTCGTCCATCTGTGGGATAGGTGGAAACCATCGAAAACCATCGGCGTTTGGCCCAATCGGGAAATCAGGAATCTCGGGGACATGATGTATAAGAACTTTGAATTCACGATCTGCAAAACCCCGATGAGTGGGGGCCAACTGTCATCACAGCAGAGGAGGAGGATAGAGGCGTAGTGGAGGCCAGTTGTCAGCCAACCGAGGAATCGGGATATCAAGATTTTCGAGGGCAAGGAATACTCGCATGATGGAGTCGCGATTTGCGATATCCCGATGGGAGTTATGAACCGTCCATCGACGAGGACGCGTGGCTTGAGATCCTAACAAGTCGGTGTTTGGGGGCATCAGAGTTTTTGAGGGTAAAGAAATTGTGCAACAGGAAATCGCGATCCGCAATTTCCTGACGAGATCCGAGCCGTTCACATTGAGGATGCGTGTCGGAGGATCCCGAAGAGTCAGGGTTTGGCATATCAGAGTTTTCGGAGTCGTGAAACTCTTGCACAATAAAATCGTGATAGGTGATTTCCCGACACGGTCGGAGCCGTTGATCCGTGGGACGCGTGTCCAAGGATCTGAAAGAGTTCGGGTTTCAGAATTTCGGGTTTCCTGCATACAAAGGAATCACGACCAGAGAAGTCGCGAAATCCCAAAATGCGATGGGTCCCACAACCATAGCGTTTAAGTGGAGGACAGGTGTCACTCCATATCGGGGTTCGGAGCTAGGAAGGGTCTACGAATGAGTGTGTTTAAAAAAAAAAATGTGAACCTCTGACATGCGATTTCCCGACGGAGTTAAGGGTACAGCATAGGATAGGTGTCAGAAGGTCCAACCTTGCCGGGAGTTAATGACAGGTGGCATCGGAGATCGGAGGATCGACGATCGTGAGGACGTAAGTCCTACACCTTTCAGTTTCACGAAGCCCGAAATCCCGATAAGGGATAAGACTATGGTCACAGAGGCGGGTTATATGGACCAAGCTCGTAACGAAGGGGATAACGAAGAAAAGAACCCATCGGGAAAGTTAAGTAAAGAATCCCGATAGGAAGGTATATGGTAACGGTCTTGTGAGCACGGTCATATAGACCAAGGCATAGCCAGTAGGGGCTAGCCCTTAGAGACAAACCTCATCGTGAATTGGGGATTGGAGAGGTAAGGAATTCGCGACATCGAAAATTCAAAAACCCCGAATCTCGTTATAGAGTCGGGGATAAGTCACGGTAGGTGCAGAGGCCACGACGAGGGAAGATAAGGCCTGCGGATTGGGAAATTCTAAAGTGAATCCCGTGGGGGATCTAAAGGGCCGCTTCGGCTCAAATGAGTGGAATGTGAACGATCCTGTGTACTCATAAAACTAGATATATTTACACGTATAACAACATACATATGCACAGACGAGTAAATTTTTAAAGATAAACGAAATAAATTGAAAGCAAAATACCCAAAATCCGTACAGGGATGGAACTACAAGAAAATCATTTTTGTTCAAAGGAGGATATTACCATTTAATACCACCGCGTAAGGAAGGTTTATGCAATTTCTTGATACAGATAACCCCGCATTCTTCATGAAGGTACTGAAACTGTACACAACATGCGGACTAAATCGCACCTCTTACTATAGCTGAGGGCGAGCTCCGCAAAATGTACAGACAAGGGATTGGTTCCCAACATTTCAAGGAGACTGGACTCCAGGTCCTGGATCTTATCAGGGGCAATATCAATATACTCTGTTTCTGCAAAATGAACTGGTAAAGTGCTCAGAACAATTGTGTGGAGGTGAGCCATGGCGGGGGAATTCTGAAAACCCTTAAGCAGAGCAGAGGCAGATCTCTGGTGGTCAAAGACTGATGCGAGGAAAATCCCAGTGGATGAGAAAGTGGGACAGAGGAAGAACGCGTAGAGAGTTGGAGGATGACAGGTGTAGAAATTGGGGGTTAGATACGAGGGAGCTTATGAAATCCAGACGAGCACGTGGAACCCATGCATGCCCAAACCCTTGGGTATACGTTCAATTATTTTATATATATAATATAAAGTGTTAAAAAAATAACCTAAGTAAAATAAATAATTTAGTATAAATAATTTATATATATGTAAGATTAAGTGAGTATAAATTAAAGTAAAATTAATTAGGATTAATTAGTGTAATAATAATTTTAAAATTAATTATTTTATTTAGTGTAAGGTTAATCTACCTTAAAATTCGATGTTAACCAAGCTTAGATGCTTAATCCTAAACCAAACCTAGCCAATTCCCCTGATGGAGTAATGTCTGTTTACAGACAAGTAATGAAAACTTACGCCCGACCCTGTTTCTAAGTTTAATTAGAACCAATTTGAAACGTCCTGGAACTCACCCTGATAACTTTCGGGTGATGCAGGTTAAGTTAAACAAGATGTTCAGGACTTGAAGGAGTCGAGGAAGGGGAGCGTCGTCATGGGCACCACCGACGCCGCCCACACCATTAACACCATCGACACCACCGACACCACCAGCACCACCACCACCATCGCCCGAACTAGTCCTCATACTACGCTCGTTGGAAGCCATTAACGAGACTTTGAAGGGGCTCCAACCAGCAGGGACTGAAGTGGAACCCCCACCATCTAGAACGGGTAATGTAGAAGCATCAAGGAACTCAAGGGGGGAATTTCCACCTGAAGACATCACCCGAGAGTTGCAGAAAATCAAACTTCCAGAGTTTTCCGGAGGTCGTGCCAGTGAACGCGCGGAAGCATGGTTGGAAGGCATGACCAGGTGTTTTTCCTTAAGGGACTATGCATCCAATTCAAAGGAAAAGATTGCAATTTTCTATTTAAGAGATAGCGCTTTGAACTGGTGGGGAAACTTAGAAAGACAACTACACCTTACCCTAGACACAATATCTTGGGAAATTTTCAAGGAGAGGTTCCGAAGGAAGTATCTACCAGCATACTACGAGGAACAACAAGTAGGGGCATTTCATGCCTTAGTACAAGGAAATAGGACCGTAGAAGAATACGAGATCAGGTTTATGGAACTGGTCAAGTATGTTTCATATATGGATAATGACCAGCGACAGGCATAGCGCTTCGTTTATGGATTGAACCCAAAGATAAGAGCTATGGTGCGGATGTGGAAACCGTCTTCAATAGCGGAGGCAGTAGAAAGTGCGCGTTATGCGGAAGAACACATGAACTTAACAGGAGGTACAATATTGGCATTCCCACATCGCCCTGGATTCGTAGGAAAGACCCCGAGGACATTTCCTAGGGGAGGGGGCCCAAGGCCACCACCTTATGGTAACAAGTTTGTGCCAAGGATAGTAGTTGCAGGGATTTCAATGGAAACTAGTGCAGCATCTCGTTCATCGCCAAAGGTACAGATAGGTCCACGACCATCTCTAGGAACAACTAGTAGGGACAGGGGTTCCAGGGGAAGGAACTCGTTTAGGAATTAGTCACATAACAGTGCACTGGTTCAATCTCGTATTGCCTGTTGGAGATGCGAAGGACCCCATTACGAACGTGATTGCCTCGAGTTACAATCAGGGTTTATGCATAGAGGACAAAAGGAACCGATGGGGAGGTCAAGTGGCAACCATCAAATTTACGCAGCAGTTAATAACCGCCAGGCTGAACATCAATCCACCGTAGTGGAGTCATCAAGTACGTTAAATCATATTAATGTTAAGATTTTGTTTGATTCTGGTGCGACATATAGTTTCATTTCACCATCTGCATTAGAAAAGAGTGGGCTGGCAGCCTACGAGCACGATGACTTTAAACAAGTCGAGATGGCTTCGGGGGAAAAACAAGTTGTAGGACCTAGCGTCGATAATTGTATAGTATACCTAGGAGTGTGCACTACCAGGTTGAAGGTATACATCACTGCTCTTGGGGCATATGACCTAATCATTAGAATGGATTGGTTAGCAGCTCACCGAGCTTTGGTAGATTGTTTCGCAAAGAAGGTGCTTTGTATTGATGATGAAGGAAGACCAATAGAGATCCATGGTGTACAGAGAAAAGTGTCATTACGCTTTATATCAACTATGAAGTTCAAGCGATGCTTGAGACAAGGGTGTCGACTTTATGTAGTGGAGGCAGTGGAAGAAAGGAAGGGACCCTCATTAGATCAGTACCCAGTATTGTCAGAATTTCAGGATGTTTTTCCAAACGAGTTACCAGGGTTACCTCCTGAGAGGGAGCTTGATTTTACCATTGAGCTAAAACCTGATGCAAAACCAATATACAAGACTCTGTATAGGATGACGGCGCTGGAACTTTGTGAATTGCAAATGCAGTTGAAGGAGTTACTAGACTTAGGGCTAGTAATGCCCAGTGTCTCGCCTTGGGGTGCACCGGTAATTTTTGTAAAGAAGAAGGATGGATCCTTACGAATGTGTATAGACTACCGGGATTTGAATTGTGCTACAGTGAAGAATAGGTACCCAATGCCGCGAATAGATGACCTCTTCGATCAGATGAAAGGAGCAATGGTATTCTCAAAGATCGATTTGCGATCTGGATATCATTAGTTAAGGATTAAGGAAGGTGATATCCCAAAAACTGCCTTTCAAACTCGATTTGGACATTACGAGTTTGTTTTTGTACCTTTTGGATTGACCAATGCGCCAACAGTATTCATGAGCCTCATGAACAACGTATACCGGAAATACTTAGACCGTTTTGTACAAGTTTTTCTGGATGACATTCTCATCTATTCCAAGAATGAAAGAGAACATGAGGAACACTTACCAATAGTGTTGTCTTGCCTTAGAGAGAACAAATTGTATGGGAAGTTGTCGAAGTGTTCCTTCTTCCAGAAAGAGATCCACTATTTAGGTCATATCATTTCAGGTGAAGGAATCTCGGTGGACCCAGAAAAGGTAAAGGCCATTATGGAATGGCCAGTGCCGAAAAATGCACATGAGATGAGAAGCTTCATGGGGCTAGTGGGTTATTACCGGATATTTGTGGAAGGATTCTCAAAAATAGTGAAACCCATCACCACTTTGCAACGCAAGGGGGTCAGGTATGAATGGACAGAAGAATGTGATAGTGCATTCGTTGAGCTTAAGAGGTTACTAACTAGTGCACCAATTCTATGAGTCTCATATGTGGAAAAGGACTTCATGGTCTTCACGGATGCCTCAAAACAAGGATTGGGGGCCGTGCTAATGCAGGATGGAGGAGTGATAGCTTATGCATCAAGAAAGTTGAAGAAGCACGAGGAGTTATACGTGACTCATGATTTAGAGTTGGCAGCTGTAATGCTAGCTCTTAAACTTTGGAGACACTATCTTGTGGGGAAAAATTTTGAACTCAAAACGAACCATCAGAGCTTAAAACATCTCTTCACTCAAAGAGATCTGAATGTCAGGCAAAGGCGATGTAGTGAGTTTATGAGTGAGTATGATTTTTGTATTTCGTACATAAAGGGAAAGGAGAATGTGGTTGCGGATGCCTTGAGTAGGAGACCACGTATCTTCTCCTTGGTAACCTTAAAGGTCAGTCTGAGGGAACATGTGCTGGCACAACTACTAGGAGACAGTTGGTATTTAAAGGTTACTTCAAACCTCCAGAGTGGGAGGCGGATAGACCCAAAGTATGAAGGATATAATCTAGAAACAGACGGATTGTTAATATATCAAGGAAGGATGTACATCCCGGAGAATGGGGATATTCGAAGCATCATACTGAAGGAAGCCCATAGATCACTTTATTGCACACATCTGGGTGTGAAGAAGATGTGCGCGGAGATGAAGAAACTCTTCTTTTGGGTGGGCATGAAGTGCGATGTAGTCCATTTTGTTGCCAGATGCCTAGAGTGTCAACAAGTGAAGGCCGATCACCATCACCCGGCAGGCCTCCTACAACCACATGATGTCCCTATGTCCAAGTGGGAAGTCATCTCAATGGATTTTGTTGTAGAATTGCCACTCACATCTCATAGACACAATGCCATTCTTGTGATAGTGGATAAGTTAACCAAGAGTGCTCATTTCATTCTAGTTAGAGACACATACGATGTTACTGATGTGGCACGAGTGTTCATAAGCGAGGTTATCCGTTTGCATGGGATACCTAAGAAGATCATTTCAGATAGGGACTCTAGATTCACTTCTAGGTTCTGGACAAGTTTACAGTCAACATTGGGGACTCAGTTGAACTTAAGCACAACTTATCATCCTAAAACAGATGGGCAAACTGAGAGAGTAAATCAAGTTATGGAAGACATGCTTAGGATGTATGTAATGGATAATCAAACCCAGTGGGAGAAGTACTTACCTTTGGTAGAGTTTGCCTACAATAACAGTTATCATAGTTCCATCGGAATACCACCATACGAAGCTTTGTATGGAAGGCCATGCAGAACACCATTGAGTTAGGATAGACTAGAAGACCGAGTAACAGTTGGGCCAAAATTGATTCAGGAAATGGAGGAACAGGTGATTCAGATCAGGCAGAGGCTAAAGGAAGCACAGGATAGACAAAAACTTTATGCGGATGCACATAGGACCGACCAAAGTTATGAAGTGGGGGACCAATTTTTCATCCGTATCAGGCCTAATAAGAGTACCATACGGTTCGGGAAGGGGAAAAATTTGTCACCACGGTTTATTGGGCCATTTAAGGTCCAAGAGAAAATTGGAACCGTTGCCTATCATCTCGTACTACCACCCCACTTGCATAAAACTCATAATGTATTTCGTGTATCTGTTTTACGTCATTATGTTGCTGAGGAATCACATAAACTAAATTGGAAAGAATTGCAGGTATCGGACGTGGGAACCCTCACGGTCGAACCGTTATGCATATTGGACCGTAGAGTCCGACAGCTCAGAAACCGTTTGGTAGACCAAGTTAAGGTCCAGTGGGACAAGTATAGTCCAAGATCTGCTACTTGGGAGGACGCCGAGACACTACGACGAGATTATCCATCACTATTTTTGACCACCTCGAGAATGTGTTTCTCGAAGGTGGGGTGTAGGTAACACCACCTTCTGACTTAGACGACCAGGATTACTGGAGGCCTATACACTTTATTTCCTAGTCACAGTGAAACTATTAAGTGATATATTTAAACTTTAAACTTATGAACAGTAATGAATGTTTAAGTGTTATTGATGATGATGCATGTAATGCGATATATTATGTGAATGAAAATTTTATGAATATTTAAATTCTATTGATGATGATGTATATGATGCGACATATTGTGAGAAAGAGAAATTGTTGAATGCTTAAATACCATTAGAATGATGTTGGATACGATGACATCTATTTTGGTAAATGATAATCTTGTGAATGTGTAAAGAGTATGAATTATGGGATATTGTGAAATCTAATTCAAATTGGAAAACTTTGATGTTAATGTATTGGTACGGGGATACCAAATTGAAATGATGAAAGTATGCAATT
>ML778888.1:409978-428856 GCA_009831015.1 Picea engelmannii
CAAATTGAAATGATGAAAGTATGCAATTATATGATGATAATGCATAGAAAAATATGAGTTTGTGTTGCAGACTAATCTGCAGGTTATGGGCTATGAAATAGCCAAGTGATAATGATGATGAAAGTGGATATCAGGACCACTAATTGGAAAACATTATGGTAGGCATAATGTATGTGAAATTTATATTGATTTGGATGTATTGTTATGATATGTGGATTAGTGCATGATTTTGGTACTAACACTGCCCAAAACCAAATAAACGATGACAAAACCTCCAGCAACACAGTGCCCCTGTATGTTCCATTGTAGGGTGTTGACCCTGGTTCTATTAGGAGGGGTGGAGGCATTTCCCACCGAGTATCCTCCATTGTAGGGTGTTGACCCTAGTTCTGCTAGGAGGGGTGGAGGCATTTTTCACCGTGTATCCTCTGAAACCTGAAGTCCTGGGAGGACGGTGCTAGTTCACACTCCCCAAGACGTGTGATGAGGACTGTCAGTTTCCTGCTAGGGAATCTTGGTCGAGATAGCGACACTTCCACTTACGGGTTCTATTTGGAGTTAGGTCAGTATAGCTGACACTCCAATATAGTATAGCAGAGGACGGATAGGAATGGAGTTGGAAGTAGGTTAGGGAGGAAGGATGAGTAGATTAGTTGAGACTATATGGATATCTGTCTTGTGGTGGAATTTGATGTTGTCCCTTCAAAAAAAATAAAATTATTCCTTATGAAATGTGTATATATGAATATTCATTGTTATGTAACTAAACCACAGTTGTTTAAAATAAATTATTGAACCGGACAATTGTAATTAAACAATTTCTCACACAATTAATTGATTGTTGTATTTTATAAAAGACTAGCCTTGCTAACTGGATTCAATGCATACGTAAATTATTAAAAAATGACAGTTTGATTATTAGTACATGCACGAGGTTTGCATGTACTAGCTACACATGCATTCCTTGTACATATACATTAGTATGTATGGACTTCTTGATTTTCTTACTGATATTGTCAGTTACTTGTTGTGAATGTATGAACCATGCCTTTTTCCTTTGTATCATCAGATACCTTAACTTCGGGATGAAGTTTCTTGAAGGGTGGGTGTATGTAACGACCCTAACTGAATAAATGATTAAACATTATTAAGTAAGATTTAATTAAAGTAATAATTGAGGGTTAACTAAGTAATAATAATCTAATTGAAGATCACATTTAATGACCTGTGACATAAATTTAAGAGATCAAAAAAAAAGAAATGATATAACAGGAATTGCGTATGTAGTAGAGGGTGGCGTATGTAGGGCGAGGAGCCCAGAAATCCTGAGACGATAAAAATATTAACGAAGGACGAAGGATGGAGGACGGGGGTGGTTGTGAAGTAAATGTGTGAGTCAGCGGGGAGGAATAAGGGACGGGAAGAGGGGGATGTGTGCACCATTCAATAGGGGGGAATGGATGCTGCGGACAGTAATTGCTGAGCCGGTTGTATTGGCGGAGATCTATTGTATTCTTCCATGAGAAGAGAGTTTTGCACTATTGTGTTTGGCCGTGAGCAGAGAGCCTCTGGACGGTTGTGTTTTTCCATGAGCAGAGAGCCTCTGGACGGTTTTGTTTTGCTGTGAGCAGCGATTTTCTGTGCACTATTGTATTTTGTGGACTGTTGGCTTGCTGTAATCAAGGAGCAGAGTTCCTGGTTGAGATTTTATCCGGGAGGCACTGAGTTGCTGGAGGCTTTGGGCACGGAGGGCCAGGATATCCGTAGATATCCTGGAACTAGGTAGTTTTCCTAGTTGGCAGGGAGGACAGTAGTTTTGGGCAGTTATTTTCCTGTTTGTGGCAGGGTTGATTTGTGTAGCAGGGAGCAGAAAGGAAGAAGCAAGGCAAAGAGGCAACATAAATTAACATCAGATCCAGGTACTTTGTTGAGTTATGTATTTATTTCATTCTATCATATAATCAGTATTTGCGGATAAATCTAAATTACTGAAGTTGTTGTTATGAAAATCAATATTATGCTAGAAAGTTATTGTTTCAGTTACTAAATAAAAGGTTTATGAAATTTATGATGTTTTGAAATATATGGGCATTACAGTGTCCCTGATTTTGGTCCTATACATTGATCATTTATTCCTCACTGGTACATAGAGTCTTATTGTTGAATGCAAGTATGTGTTGGCCTCTGAGTTTGAGATGAAGGACCTTGATATGATGCACTATTTTTTGGGACTAGAGGTGTGAAAGAAAAATGATGAGATATTCTTGAGTAAGGGGAAGTACATAGTTTAGATATTGAATAATTTTGGGATGTTGAATTGTAAGCCTATGGCTACACTAACAGTGACCAATCTGAAGAAACTAAGTGAGTCTTCCTCCGATTCTGGCGATATTGATCCAACCTTGTACAAACATCTGATGACATCATTGATGTATCTAGTTAACACCAGATCAGATACTTGCTATGCAGGGAGTGCACTTAGCCAGTTTATGAGTCAACGAAGACATACACACTGGATTGTTGTGAGGCTTGTGTTGAAAAACATGCAAGGCATAGTTGGAAATGGTGCAGAGGAAGGAAATATTGGTGTAGTACCTTCCTACAGATGAGAAGGTTGTTGATTTTCTTACCAAACCCCTTACCAAGACGAATTTTGAATACTTCCATAATAGACTTGGCGTGGTAGAGAATGCCTCCCTCGTTCAGAGGGAGTTTTGATGTTTGTAGCTTCCTAAAACATTCTCCAAATCGTACTCCTATGTGATTGAGTTGAGTTGATATGTAAGGACACTTATCCAAGAAGGTATAAGATGGTTTGGGATTATATACCCACATCCCTTGTAGTGAGCATGTGAGGACATGTCAAGGGAGTTGACCTTGATGTCACACACTATGGGGAGTTGAGCCTATTTTTTCTAGAGGGAGTATCCTCTAGAAGTCCACATGAGAGTTCCCTGTGTGACAAACATTCTCCATATTGTACTCCTTTGTGACTGAGTTGAGTTGATCTTGGAGGACACTTATCCGAGAAAGGATAAAGTGAGTTTGGGATTATAGCCTAACATCCCTTATGGAGAGCACATGAAGGAGAGTTGACCTTGAAATCACACACTATGAGGAGTTACCCTAGTGTTTCTAGAGGGAGTAGCCTATATAAGTCCAAATGGGAGTGCCATGTGAGATAGACATTATCCATGTCATACTCCTCTATGACTGATTTGAGTTGATCTGCGAGGAAACTTATCTAAGAATGGATAAGTCGGTTTGGGATTATAGCTCAATGTCCCTTATGGAGAGCACATGAGGACATGTCCCTTGCAGAGAGCACATGAGGACATGTCAAGGGAGTTTACCTTGATGTCACACACTATGGGGAGTTGATCGTAGTGTTTCTAGAGGTAGTAGTGTCTAGAAGTCCACATGGAAGTTCCATGTGTGACAAACCTTTTTCTACTATAGTGGTTGTGTGCCATTGGTGGAGACTATGTATATATGGGAAATAGTTGTGTACTATTGTAGCATCCCCAGCATCGAACTGGGCTATGCCACATAAAAATTTTGAACTGTACATAAAATTAAGACATATACAAAAAGAAACTATTGTGCAACTTTATATATAAAACTTAAAATAGACACATACATTCTACAAATGGACAGATTCATATAGAATACTAATAAAAATACACATGCAACACACACAGGATAAACCCATAAAATAAACGCATAAATAATAATGCAACAGATAATTTAACACACAATTCACACTTATCTTGGTAAAAATATCAACAACTACGTGTAGACCTTCCACGAACCTCCCATCCTTAGACCAGGCTTCTCATCACTCTCAGCAATGGGTCACCCCCAATATAGGACTAAACTCCACCTGGGTAAAGGGATTCCTAACTGGGATGATGTATCTGAGACAATAGGAAAATATCTATCACAGGTACCAACTCAAACTAACAGCCTACAGTCCCTCATTCCCCACATTCTTGTGCCACCCCATGAAGTGTGCCCCTTCTCTTCTCAATAGTATTTCGAATGCACCCCTTCCTTTTCGAGGCTTCAACAACAGGCCAAGCAGGAAGTCTCAGATCCCTGTAACTGTAGTTTGGCACCTTCGGGAAATTAATTCCCAACAATTATCTCACCTAGAGATAATTTCTCACAGGCATGAAAATCCACCTCTTCAATATCCCACAGGCCCGAGAACCTGCTTCTTTAGTCCATCTCCTCATCTAACCAAGTATAGGTACAGTACAAGTTTGGATAGTGTTACATGTACATGTACAGATACCGGTATAGGTACATGTATGGGTATAGATACAAGTACAGGAAGGAACGGAGGATAACTGCATGAGTGAGTGAATGATGATGGAAATGATAAGAAAATGAACTAAGTCCAATCTATATGTATGCATGTTCCCAACTTGACACTTGTCATGTTGAGAACTATGTTGGACCACTTGTCCCCATCCTTATAACCTAGGATAAAATAATTATCCATACTTTATACTTTAATTAATATTAATATAATATTCCTTTTTGGATTAAGATCCCTATCTTATCCCCTTATCCTTAAATTGTATCCCCCTTTCCCCAACTAATGGAGTTTAGTCCCCCATACTCTTTTATAATGGTCAGTCTACACACAACGATGTATTATATTAATGATAAGACATATACAAAAATAGGCTCACCATCTAGGCTCTCTGACCTAATTCAACACATGAGCCTCCTAGCTTATAATAACTAGCTTGCCATCCTATAGCACACAACATATACACAAAGGCTCCCTGGCCTCAAAATTGTGCACACTTAAGTTTGTTGCACGCAGTATGTTGGAATGTGCACACTTCATCGTTTTAGTGCGTAGTACATGTGTGCACTATACCATGGAAGGTGCATGTAAAATGATATCAAACAACTCACCATCTTCAGAACATTTTCATTTACATTTACAATTGGCATTCGACCTAGGGGTATTACAAATACTACAACGGTTATGTACCACTCACAGTGTCTGTGTTTCACTGGACAATAGTTGTGTGCTACTAACATTAGTTGTGTACAACTGGAAAATAGTTATATACTACTATTGAAAGATATCCCTAGCTACAAGGGAGTGTTGATGTTTCAACATTAAGTGGACTTTCTCCTAGGTTGGGCTGCAGACTAAGGAAGATATGATACTTTTATCACAAAGGCATACTTGTGGTAAATGGGCCCAGGCGTAGTCCTTCCTTGATCATGACAACGAATAATATGGACTCGAGGT
Organism: Picea engelmannii; assembly: GCA_009831015.1. Taxonomy (NCBI): domain Eukaryota; kingdom Viridiplantae; phylum Streptophyta; class Pinopsida; order Pinales; family Pinaceae; genus Picea; species Picea engelmannii. The sequence continues at coordinate 415,257 of ML778888.1, forward strand.
GCTTGAGTTGTTTTGTACATGTAAGTTAGCATTGGGTTGGCATTGACTCATAGGTGTGTACCTATGGAGAGCGATCTTGGTGTGCTTTTTTCCCTAGTCATGGTGATTTGACAAGGAATAATAAAGACGTAGAGTGAGATTGATATCAAAGAGAGTTAATTGGCTCAAAGGGAGAGCTGCAAAAGGATTTTCCCCTCAGTTCAAGTGGGAGAGAGACATCTCCCAAGAATGACAAACAAGTGTCATGAGTTTAGCATGAATTTTGTATACTTCAAAGAAAATCTTGGAATGATGCAAAATTTCTCCCTCCCTAAGAGGGAGTGTTGATGTTTGGACAACATTGAGAAGAAATTATTCTAGATTAATAATTAATAATATAATTATTAATTATTAAATAATATATTATAAGTAATAATAATAATAAATAGTTATTTATTATCCAGGGGATGCATCCTTTCATGGTTGGTCACCATATGTTCTCTATATATGGAACACTCATCATTGTAATAAAATATTGATCATATATCATCTCATATTATAACATAGAGAAAAACCAATAGTTTAAACCTTTATGGTCTAGCCAACTAAGAGAGAAATGGATCTTTCATTTCTTCTACAAAACAAAAAATTGCAACCAAAAATTACCACGAAAATTAATGAAAACATGGAATTCAAATCAATAATATTAATATTAATCAAGAAGCATGTATAGAAAGGAGCACTCTAGGGAAATCCCTAACTCTTGTTAATAAATCCTAGGTTGAATTTTGTATGTGAATCTCCATGTGCACCTCCACTAGAAAATTAGTTAAAATGGTTCCCAATGAACTGTGTACAGTAGAGAGGCATACTATTAAGACATTAAAGGATATGGTTTAATTTGTTAAAGACATAATCTCCTAGAGACAAGAGTGTACCTTGCATTCATGCAAACTAGTGTAAACTAAACCATGTAGTTTTACTATGGATGAAATCTATGTCTCTAGGTGTGGCTAAGGAATGAAAGTGATATTTGTGGCTATATTTAGTGAGAGTGTTATAATTCATGAGAGAGACATATTGAATGATGTATATGGAAATAGTATTTTTTACCCAATATCAATTTTGCACAATCTAGGGGGGTGGCATTGTAGAGAATAGTGTCATGGAGTTGGGGATTGATAGAAAAGTATAACTCCAAATTTATAAGAAACAAATAAGGATTGAAAAAATTTGTTTACCTATCCTAAGTGGTAATATTTGGCATGAGGAGTGTGTGGAAGATCCAACTCTAGGTAATTTAACATTTGATCGAACAATATGCATGCAACCATGTACAAATGAAGTATGAATATGGTATATTAATATTAATAACATCGTATATTTATGTGCATCTCATATTTAATCCCAATCCCCTATATTTTCATGGGAATCCAATAGCACATTGGTATTAAAATGACCTTTGCATGACCTTCTAAGAAACTAGTATATTTATTAATAAAGTTTAACAGTGAAGGAAATACAATTGCATATGAACATATTATAAATTATGAATGAAAGTTACAATCACATAAGATTCTTCACAATGATGTTGTTTGTAGGTTGTTTCTACTCACCTTTGAAGAACAATAAACTTTTGGAATCGGTATATGATCCTAACACCATCTTGGAGACAAGCCAGGTATGTATTTGTGATTTTTTTTTTAATTGCTTAAACTATCTAAATTTGGATGCTTTTGTAGTTTTCTCTTTTAATTAAGAAAAAACATCCTAATTTAAATGAAATCCCTGATTAAATTGAAGGAGAATAATTAATATGAAACCTAAATAAAATAAAAACCCCACACAAGCACACAGAGGCACAGAAGACCCCAACCCACCACAAACACCAAACATAAACAAACAAATTAATGAAGGGTTGACCACATTGAGATAACTTGTCCATGACATACAAAGAACATGAGAGCCTAGCCGATTTTCTTTGGCCAATTCATTAGATGTCATTGTATCATCCATTACAAGTTCCCAAGGGAAATTAACTTGTATTTCTGAATATAGAGATAGGACATTCGAGTATTATAGGACTAGAATAAATAAAAACCAAGTCAAAGACTTAAATATTTTGAAAAAATATTTTATGTCTCTATTTATTGATCCGGGATCTAGACTACAACTGCGTATAAAAAAGAAATGTCCTTTTATGGATTGGTGTATCCACCCAAAATTTTGTGATAAATGGATATATATATGGTTCATGGTGTTTGAAAAACCTCACTGCAATAATAGGGAGGTGTCTCTATATTTCTTGAAGAAATTATGGGTGGAATTTATTTTGGGTCACCATGTCAACTACTTTGACATTGATGATTTCTAGGGAGTAGGTAGAGACTCTACACTAGACAGAGAGCATGTTAGGAATGACCCTATGCTAGGTATTTTTCCTCAAATATGAAGACCTAACCCCCATTTCCAACATGCTCCCATATAAGAGGGAATATAGCAAGCACACATATCTTTATCGACGTTGAATCAGAGTCTAGTGTAGCATGATATTTTTGTTGCACTATCTTGGTAGGTGGTGCTCATTGGTGACATTGGAAGAGGGGTCAGAACTTGAACCCCTACAACAAAGTGTAGCCATGAAAGGGAACATGGGTAGATAATTTGTTCATTTTAGCCTCATAGATGCTCGAGTTGCAGGCATACATGTTATGGGCCGGTGGAGGCCAATTGACATCAAAGTTACATGGAGGAGGTTAGTATATTAACTATATCTATGTTTTTTCTCATTATATATATAGTATTATTTATATTTACTTCAATATATTATTATATGATGTTTTGAAGTTTCTACGCTCCTATAGAAGACCCTCTATGCCAATAGATGCATCAATGTTTGTCTTTACCATTGATGCAACAGTAGAGGTAACCTGTTCATTAAGTGTACTATATACACACATATGTGTCACATTTCATAAACTCACCATAGTGATTTACATCAAAATTTACAATTTGGATCATAATTAAAAGAGACAATCCCTTTTGAAACTAACATATGGATATTATTTTTGGAAGTATCATGAAGACTACATTAAATATGAAGCTAACATATCCTTTTCATCTATTAGCTAATACTACCAACTATAGTTGTTGAAGTTACTTGATTCCCTATATTAGACTTACTTTCTATGTGGGCACTAATCCTCACCTCCATTTGGTCATTGCTAAGTGGGTAAAGAAGGCATATATATGGATGTATTCTTTCATTCTTGGAAATGAAATATGGGGATTTTATTATGTGTATACAATACATGTAGTTTTGGTAGTGTTGCAGCTTAAATTTCCACCCTATAGGAAAGAGAGGAATCCACCAAATGATAGAGTCCAAAATACATATTTTGTGTAATGTGTGAACCCTTTTTTATCCCTTTTTGGCATCCTCGAGGGAGATCTAGTAGACAACAAGCAAGGCCCTCACTGGTCACTCGTGGCTCAACAAGAAAGGCACTATCAAACTTCTAGAATAAAGGAGTTACGAGGTGATAGGGGAGCGATGAGTTAGTTATTCATGGAAAATTCCTAGGAATTCACATCATTTGAGACTCTAGTGGACTCTAGAAAATCTAGAAGCCTCTCTCAATCCTCCTCCAAGATCTATATAACAAAGCAGAGCCTTGAACAAGAGGAAGAGAAATGAATAGCATTGTTATGTTCTCCAAGTATAGAGGTATCCATTATCACAGCTAAAAGTCAATGGGTCTATCCTGACCAAGGAGATGCAAGGAGAGACAAGAAGCAATAAAGATAAAGGAGGATGCATATTCATCAATTTGAGTTATGAATTGATATGTATTCTCTATGATTCATTAATAGATCATTTGGTTATCCCTCATAAATGTTTGTCTATTATGCATACATATTCAGATCTTGTTTATATTGTTATAGATCATATTATATCCAAGCTAGATCTAGGATTCTAAGAATATAAAGAGAAGTAGAATGGTATTGTGTTGTCTTTGGTGTGGAGGTAGGAGGTTGTAGAAACTAGATTTGGAACTTTAGGACTACAACAGCTATGAGCACATTAAGGAAAACCTTTAGGAAAATGTATGTCATTCTCCCATATCCTTGTGTAATGATTTTATTTCTTTTTTCTAAGAGAACCATAATAAATTTATCCCATTACTTTCTAGGATTTCTAGGGAAATCCTAGTGAGATCTTATTGATTATTCAATGAGATCTCTCTGAACAAAAATCCAATAACATATTGGTGACCATAATGGGGATGAATTCCTCTCTAGTTGAGTCTCTTTTCCTACCTTTTCCTCTACTTGTTGTGATTTGAATTTGTTTTTTATTCCATTCAATCATCCTAGGGCCTAGATCTAGTAGATTTGATAGGTCTTTTCTATATTTGGAATATCTGCAACAGATCAACCTTTTTCAAAAAGAAAATTTTTTCGACCTCGCTTGTTGCATAACATGTGTCCCATGAGGCCCTCACAGGTTTCATAATAGGTGTCACATGAGGCCCTCACTCATTGAAAAGCTTGTGTACCATGACGAACCTTGTAGGGTCCACAAAAAAGGGCCTATAGGGTGCAAAAAAAAGTCCAACTTTTGTGAAATTGTTTCTGGGATTTTTGTTGTGAAGCCTAAGGTCCCTATTCTTGGGGAAGAATACCTTTATAAATTAGTTTTGCAAGGTTATTTTCATAATTCTTTGCATGGCATAAAAAATAAAATGAAAAATTTCTTCTTGCAATCATCTCTTATGAATCATTTTAGGACCTCTTTTAATAATTGCACTTGTGAACTTTGGGTTCTGAAATTGTATTTTTGGGTGATTGATTATTGAATTTGGTTTCATTTCCTTTTGCAATTGGGTTTTTCTTCATTAAGATCCTTTCCTTGTGAGTTTTGGGTTTATATCCCATTGAAACATTGAAGTGTTCAAGGGAGCATCACTACCAATACCACACTACCCTTTGCTTGCTAATTTGTTGGTTTTACTTTTGCATTTTTCTTTCTTGATTAGATCAGGAATTGTTACATTTCAATTGGAAAAAAATCCTAAAAATGAAAAAAAATAAAAAATGTTGCATGCTCTATTTTCTTTTGAAGAATTAGTGTACAAGTGCATTAGAAACATTGGTTGGTTTCATATCTGGTTTTCTTGATTGTTTTATTGGTGTGTGTGAGGATTTATTTACTAATTGGAAAATAAAAAGAAAAGTCTCCTTCTCTCCTATAGTTAGAGTTCATTGAAAATAAAAAAATTTGCATTAGCATTGCATTTCTAGGTTGGGTCAAGAGTCATCACATCATTAATTTTTCATTCATTACCTTTGGACCTAAGAAAAAACCATTCAAAAGAAGCACTTAATCTAAAATGAATTATACATTTTTATTTTGATAGTGAACCAACATTAGCTAGACTTAGGGACTTGGAATAGGATTGGAGAGTAAACTCTTCAAGGCCAGAAAAATAAAATAAGGAGTCATTAAAGAGAGTTAAGATCCATTATTGCAACCAATTTGTGAGGAAACTCCTCTAAAACAGGAGTTAAGAACAAGGTCGCCTACAGAAAAATAGGGAGATTACCCCTCTCTCATTTTTTTGGTGTTTGCGATATCGCCTAGATCATTACGTATTCGAGGGTTATGTTGGTTAACACCTTTATAGATACAAGATTAGTTACCCCATCCTTAAGTGTAGTTGGAATTAAGACTATTCGCCCGACCATTGATTGGAAATTGGTATCCTTAGTGACCTTTCCTGCACAACTACAAAGGTGACTACAGGTGGGATGTGCTTGTGGTACCTTGGGCAGAGGTTCATTCACGGTCTCATTTCCCCTAGAGGGTGCTCGCACTAAAAAAGGGTACTTCCACTAGTCAAGGCTACTTCACGTAGATCATAATAACATCTCCTTATACCTTTGCTAGCTAATCTTGTGGGGGACTTGACCCCACCCATAGAGTTTATTTTCGAAAGGCCCATGAGCCAATTGTTGTGCTTGTTGTTATCAAATATTTTATTAAGGTTTTTCTCTTTGATTTTGATTCTAGGTCATCCATACATTGATTTGTATTTCATATTAACCTAGTTTATTCATCATGCATGAATTATCATGTCAGTATCATCGATTATGAGGACTTGAGCCTATTATGGAGGTGCAACCACCTATAAAGTGACATGAAATAAGTTACAGATAATTCGAAGGGTCTTATATTTGGTTTGATGAGACCAATTTGGTTGAAGTGAAGGTTGTAGATGAACTTCCTCCACCAAATTTTGATCCACCTTTAACTGAGTCAGACACCCCTTTACTTTTCCAAGTAATGGAAAATTTATTGATCATTTTTCTTTGTTTAGTCATCCTCCCACCATGTCAATAATGAGTGTTCCATCTAGTGTAGACGAGGCTACAAGACCATCACCAAGTGTGATGGGGGGGAATTTCCTCTAGGGACATCCTGGTAATGTCCACATTGCTACCCCTTAGATCCATTGGACCTACTATGTCCATACATTTTTTATTCAGTTCCTCAGTCTGGGGAATGTCATATGTGTCATCATAGCCATCCATTATTATACCTAGCATCACTATTCCAATCCATTCTACATCAATTCCAACTTCTGGATTCTTTTCGAGTGGGGGGCCAAGCTCCTTCTACCTCTGCCAATCCTATGAGTGACCTATCATCATCAGGTCTAGGTGCACCTTTTATATGGAATATGTCAAGTGGTTTTGGCCCTATCCTTAGTCATACTGGGGGTAGTAGTACATCTGCAGGTGTTAACTTTCCTTGGGTTAACACAACTTTCCCTAGGGTCACATCCCTTGGGGGAAATTTTTCATCGTGGGGAGGTTTTCCTTTTGTGTCCACATCTGGTCCTGGGGGTTTTTTCCCTGGAACTAAATTTGCGAATACTTTTCCTGAAAATTCCACATTTACCCCCGGGGAAACCCCCTTAGGGGCATATTTGGTTCTGGGGGTAGCCATACTACTATAGGTTCCACCATCACATTAGGAAATCACTCTTGAATAACTCCCCAACCCGACAACAGTGCCAACATAGGGGGACCACAAGGTCCACTGGGATAGTAGAGACTTTAGCTCCCTCCCAGTATTCATTTACACTATTTTGTTTCCTCAAAATGTTAGATTTAATAGATTTGTCATGGTTAACGAATGACCTTATAGCCCATGACCCTTCATGGTTGGAAATATCATCGAAGCTACCTTATGATATACTGAAATTCAATGGAAATACGGGAGAAGAGCCCTCTACACACATCATGAAATAAGACTTATGGTGTTCATCCAACTCATTGATTGATGATAGTATGAGGTTGTATCCTTCTAGATATCCATAACTGGACTCAATCCCAAATGGTACATTGAACTAAAAGGCAGTTCTTTTAGAATATTCAACGACCTGGATATGGAATTGTTAACGCACTACCAACTACCTATTCGATACAATATAGGAACAAAGTTCTTGACTTCACTGCATAAAAATAATTCCACTCACATATATGATCATATACATGAGTGGCGTCGAAGGCCTAGGATGATCAAGACACATATCTTAGAAAACATTCTTATGGATTGGTTTACAATTTCTTTGCTACCACCCATTTTCCAGGATGTAACTATGGCCAGGGTAACTACAGAGGAGCAACACATTTTGTGTGCCCAACACTTAGAATTAATTTATTCTCATTCAATTACTCTATATGAAATTATTCCACATGCTCCTCAGATGTTGACTGATTCAAGGAAGATAAACACAAGACCCCATGTTGATGTTGTTGTTAGTTATGTTTCGCATGCGTCTATGCACCATTTAGCTGACCAAATGGGTCATATGTCGATTACATCACACCCGTCAGCCTCTAGAATGCTTTCTCAAACTGTTGTTGTCCATTCTGAAACCTTTGAGGTGAATTCGATGATGTCCACACAATCGAAGGGTTCTCAACAACATGGAAGCAAGAAGAAACACACCAAAAATAAAAATTCCAATAGTGAGAAAGGGAGTGCCTCTACCCAAAACACCCAAGAGGGAAGCACTAAGTAAAAGAGGAAGATGTTTTTCCCTACACAATTTTTCAGGAGGAACACCCTACTCACCAACGCTCTCAGAAGGCTGAGGTCCATAGATTATTGGAACAACAATGCCCCCCCCAACAACCTGTTTTCCTAATCCATAATTTCCCCCCTCAACCTAGAAACATTTTTTCCACAAATCCTTTCTCTTCACTAGGGCACATCAAAAATACCCGTCAGCATGAGTCTCTCCATCCAAAAGTTTCCATTTTCATGTGTGACCAAACGATCAATTTGCAAATGTCATCCAATAATTACGACATTCCCAAGCCTTCTCATATTGCATCAAAAGAAACATCTTATTCCTAGCTTGGTGGCCCTGTACAAATAGATAAACTATATTTTTACACACCTCTTCACCCCCCAAAGGGAGTTACTCGATGCATGCCAGATAACCAATATATTTAGGCTACCCATAATTACAGTGTTGTGGTAGACTTGGCCCAAGCACCTGGTTCCATGTAAGAACTTGAAGTCCTCCAAAGCTACCCCACATAGTGGAAATCCTTGTTGTATTCTATAGGTTGGGTTGATCCCTTAGAGTCAAGTTTTATAACCTTTGAGACCATTCACATTACTCATAGGCTCTCCCATCAGGTTACCAACCAACATTGGGGAGAAATATCTACCGGACAGTGGTGGGTGAAGGATCCTTGACCTGCATCGTATTCATTTATTATTGGAAGGCCCTTGGATATCCTAATATTGACATGTCCACAACACTATTAAAATAATTCAATGGACACATGTTTCATCCTCATAGCATAATCACTTCCTTAACCATCAAGTTAGGTGGAAATATTGTCTATGTTTTGATAGATATCATCAATGAACCTCTTGAGTACAATTTATTACTCGAGCGTACTTTTTTCTATGATATCACTATATTTCTATCCTCGGTATTCAGGGTCCTATGCTTCCATTACCAAGGGAACATAATTACGATCGATGAGTTTATGTTTTGTACCCAGACCTTCAATCGAATGCAAGGTCAAATGTACCTATTGTTTTTGATATCACACAATCGTATATGAACATCAATGCAGGGATGTTAAAATATCTTTCGGTGATGGAAATATTTCCCCTTCCCCTTCCATCTCCACTGGTCATGTATCTCCTATAAACATGATTTCGACATTTACTAGTGGATCGCTTGATTTTGATGATCCTTGGGTGGTACCTCATCTTGAGGTTGAATCATCTGGAGCTACCATGCCACTTACCTAAATCAATATTGTCGATCTGAAAATCCCATCATCATTCTTTTATATTAGTAAAAAAATACATCCTCACATGGAGTGTGATCAACCTACTCCACCTGAATGGGTTGTTGACTCTCCAAGTTCACATGACATCCTATATTTTGAGATGCCTTCATATGGGTCCATCCTGGAATTCATGGCTTCCATAGGAAATCCAAAGGATGACATGATGCATCAATCATATCTCCTTGGTTTGGAACACACAAGAGTTAGAATGATGATTCCATCCCTGATATTGGGGGCATTTGTTGGGGAATCCATTGAAACCCCTAGTATTAACCCTTTTCCTCCTCAAATTTCATTTTTAGAACATGCCACTGAGTTCTCTTCCCTCCCTTCATCTAGAAAATTTTTTTTCATGCCTCCTTCATGTCTTGATGTGTCCCATCAAGGAGCCATTTTAACTCACAAAACCACTCATGATGAGTATCTTCGGCTGCATAGATTCACTCCTATGTGGCATGGCCCTGACATGGTGTGGCATATGATGTCTGTTAAGAACCAAATATCAATATAGCATAGAAAAACCTCAGAAAAAGTACTCAACGCCTTGAAAAAGAGATAATTTCATATAATAAGCCTCTTTGAGGGGGAAACCTCCTTTTACCCCACTTAAATGTTCAAGTACAAGATGATTCAAAATGAAAATGTCTCCTTGGTATATATAAGAGACTAAGAGGTATAATTAGAACTAATGGCCTAAAGACAACATAAATAAAATAACATTACTAATATAATATGCCCCAATTAAGGAGTTATGAGCCAATATTAGGGCTTAACAAATGACCTCCATCCCTTTTATACCTTAAGGGAGGGGTTCATACATAAAACAACATATAATATTTTTCCCTTTAGAAGGATACTAAAATAGAAGATGAATAAAATATAATAACATCCCAAGAAAGTAGCAAGAAAATGTCAAAGAGGTGGAGTGCCCTCTTTGTAGGTGAGGTAAATGTCAAGGACGTGTGAAAATAGGTGGAGTTCTCTTCTTCAAAAGTTGATAAATGACATCATAAGTAGAGCGCCTACCTTGGAAGGGGCCTCCTATGGTGAAGCACTCTCCTCCAAATGTGTACATCCCCAAATATGTATAAATGCCTTTAAATATGTAGAAGTGCCTCCAATTATGTAGAATTGCCTCTAAGGTGGATGAGTACCTAAATGAAACAACATAAATCCAAGAACCCTCCTTTAAAGTGGAAAAAATCCATACTTATGCCAAATCTGTTAACATAGTCCTATGCATCGAACTTTGTTTAGAATAACCCTAATTGTGCTTGGGCCAAATATAGGGTTAACATAAATAAAATAGCATTACTAATATAATATACCCCAATTAAGGGGTAATGAACCAATATCAGGGCTTAACATGCCCCTGCCCTTGAAACAAGTGTTGTCCGCAATGCTTGAGTAAGTCTGGATGCTTCTGTATAAAAGACCCATCTTCCCAAGTGGAATCTTTAGCCAATAGTTTCCTCCATTTAATGAGATACTCTGAAATGGATCTATTCCTCAGCTGCCAAATTCTTGTGTTAGTGATGGCTTCAGGCTCCAATATGATTTTTCCTTCCTCGTCATGTTATGGAAATACAGTTTGAACTGGGATCTTGTCGCCTATAACCTTCTTTAAGCATGAAACATGGAAAACTGGGTTTACTTGTGAAGATGCAGGCAACTCCAATTTGCATGCCATAGTACCAATCTTTTGCAGCACCTTATAAGGGCCATAGTACTTTGGTGATAATTTATTATCCTTCTTGGCTTGCTTGAGGGACATCTATTTGTATGGTTGTAGTCTTAAAAACACCCAATCCCCTACTTCAAAACTTCTTTCACTACGATGTTGATTTGCTTGTTGTTTCATGCAATTTTGTGCCATGGTCAGGTTGTCCTTTAAGATTTGGAGAGCTTGTTGTTGATTCTTGATGTGATCTTCCACTGCTTGAACATTAGATTTTTCTTTTAGAGAAGAAGTGATGGAAGGAGGGTGGTATCCATAAAGTGCCATAAATGGTGTCATTTTTGTTGCAGTATGAGAGGAAGTGTTATACCGCCATTTTGCCAAGGGTAACCATTTGAACCATTGTATTTGTTTATGAAAGACAAAGTAACGAAGGTAGCCTTCCAGACATTTGTTCACTATCTCGGTTTGTCCATGAGATTGAGGATGATAGGATGAGCTATCAACCAATTGAGTACCCAGACAAGAAAATAATTCTGTCCAAAAATGTCCAGTGAAGACGAGATCTATGTCACTTCCAATAATCTTTGGGCTTCCATGAAGCTTTTGAACTATCTCCATGAATGTGGTGGCAACTTTACTAGCTTTGAAGGGATGAGAGAGTGCACAAAAGTGTGTGTACTTGGTCATTCTATCAAAAATCACCATGATGACACTCTTTCCTTCAAACTTTGGTAACCCTGTGATGAAATCCATGGAAACCTCCTCCCAATGCTAACTTGGGATGGATAATGGTTGTAAAATACCCGAGGTCTTAATTGTTTCCACCTTATTTTGATTTCAAACCAACCATTCTTCCACAAACCTTTGAACATCATTTTTAAGGCCATCCCAAAAAAAATCCTTGTTGACTCTATGATAGGTTTTCAAAAATACCAAGTGCCCTCCTACTGGAGAGGTGTGCAATTCCAATAGTACCTTTCATTTGAGTTGGGATTTATTACATAAATATACACGATATTTGTACCATAGTGAATCATTTTTCCATGTAAATGTATCTGATGCACTGGAATCCTGCTGCAACCTTTGAATGAGAGTCCACACTTTTTCGTCATTCTTCCATTCATCCCTTGCTTCTATTATTCAATAGGTTTGGATGATATAGATAGAACAAAGAAATGCCTCAACATCTTCATCCTTTCTTGAGAGTGCATCTACCACAACATTTTACTTCCCCTTTTTATAGGCGATTTCATAATCATAACCCAATATCCTGGTTACCCATTTTTGTTGTTCTTCTAAAAATAGTCTTTGTTCCAAGAAGTATTTAAGACTATCATGATCTGTTTTGACCTATAAGTGCCTACCTATTAGGTAAAGACACCATTTCTTCAATGCATGTAGTATTTCCATCATTTCCTTCTCATAAATGGGTTTGTGTAAGTCCTTTCCCTTGAGTGGTCAATTTTCAAAATCCAGGGGCCTTCCTTCTTGCATTAGGACGACACCAATTCCATTTCCCAAGGCATCACATTCCACAATAAAGGTTTTTGTGAAGTCTGGATTGGTCAAGACAGGAGCTTTACACATCACCTCTTTAAGTTGTTCAAAATATTTAGTTTCCTCTTGAGTCCATGAAAATGCATCCTTCTTAGTTAGTTTCGTTAAAGGTGCTACTATTCTTCCATAGTTCCGAACAAACTTGCGATAGTAACCTATCAAACCGAAAAATCCTCTAAGATTATTCAATGTTTTGGGAATCGACCAATCCATCATGGCCTTAATCTTGTTAGGGTCTACCTTGAAACCTTCATGAGATACAATATGACCCAAATACTCTACCTCCTTTACTCCAAAGAAACATTTGGATGGTTTGGAATATAGTTGTTGCTCCTTTAGTAGTTGTATCACCTTGTCAACATGTTGCACATGATCCTCCCAAGACTTGCTATAGATTAGTATATCAACAGAAAATACTAACACACATTTTTGAAGGAAGGGCTTGAAAATGGAATTCATCAACCCTTGGAATGTGGACGGTGCATTTGTAAGGCCAAAAGGCATGACCAAAAATTCATAATGGCCTTCATGATCTCGGAATGTTGTTTTGGGGATATCTTATTCCTTCATTATGATCTCATGATACCCTGAACAAAGATCCAATTTTGTAAAATAAATTGCTCCATGTAGTTCATCTAACAATTCATCAATGATGGGAATGGGAAAATTATCTTTAATAGTGATCTTGTTGAGCTCTCTATAATCTGGACACATACGCCATGAGATATCTTTCTTAAATAACATTACCACTTGTGTAGAGTAAGAACTTTGGCTAGGTCTAATAATGCCAGCCTCTAACATTTCTTCAACCATGCGCTCCATTTCACTCTTATGGGCGTAAGGCTATCTATATGGCCTGATGTTAGGAGGAACACTCCCAGGAATTAGGTGAATTTCATGATCATGATTTTGAGTGGGTGGAATACCTTTGGGAATATCTTCAAATACTTTGGAATGCTTATCAATGATCCTTTGGATATCTTGAGGAATAGA
>ML778888.1:437960-452805 GCA_009831015.1 Picea engelmannii
CTGGAAGATGAAACTGTCTAATCTACAGCTAACCCTATCTACCAGCATTTAAAACTGTTAAATGCCTCCTTATCTACACTATATTACAAATGCGCTCAGCTTTGAATGCCTTTAGTAAATGGCGGCGCAACAATACCAAGGTGAAATTAAAAATCAAAAAGGTTTTCTGGCTTGTCCAGCTGTACGTTCTCTTTCTCCTCGCGGTGGCTCATATGATGTATTGCGGATGTTGCGGATGCTCCTGCATCATTTATCAATTGGCTAAAGAAGGTATTGCTCCTTGTATCCTCATAGTGTGCTATCACTTCTTCCTTGAAAATTGTCCAAGTGATGAGTGATTTGCGAGAAAAAAGCCATTGATACCATACAAATTGATTAGGTTCTAAATATAAATAAGAAATTTGTACATTTTGTGTATGTGGCACATTATGGATATCAAAGAATTGCTCCATCTGAAGTATCCATGTGATTGGGTCCTTTCCATCAAACTTCCTCATATCAATCTTAGGAACGTGGTTGGTCTTCAAACCAAAGTTGGAGTTTCTCCATTCTTTTTTTCACCTTCCTTGTGTCCTCATCATGAATTTCATGGGATGCATTTTCACTTTCAGGTGTCTTCTATGTTTCAAAATTTTCCAATACTTCCATGATCTCCCCTTTCAAACCCTCCATCATCTCTTGTAGTTCATGTTTTGTTACTATATTCTTTTGTAAATAATTTATGTCCCTACACATTTCTTCACCTTCATCAAGAGTCCAAGTAGGATTTTCTAGAGGCTTATTTGGTGTAGAAGTTCCCTTTTTGGGTGGCATGTTGCCCAAGTATCACTTTTGAACCTTAATTTTCAGGTGGTTCTACTAGACAATCTTTCTTCTGTTGTATCTCCCACATTTCTTCCCTTTTGGGTATGAAACTTTCTTTTATGTAGTTCTCTCATATTTCTTCTCTTCAATTCCATAGGTTTGATCAAAATTGGATGTGGCAAGTGGAATTTATGGTAACTTCCCCACAACTTGTTTTTTTTTGGCCTTTCCAGGAGATCTCACTTATATAGCGTGCCCGACACAAAATAATTGATATACAATTATGAAACTCACACCAAAAATACTACAGACTATCCAGGATCCAATGAAACCAGTCCCACTCAATTTGAATACTCTAGGAAGAAGTTATGATTGTTTTACCTGGAACACCTTCTTGATACTAGTCAATAGGAATAGTCGGATACCCTATCTTACACAGGGTGTATCTACAAATTTGAGATGACCCAGAAGATTACCCTTTTACCAAAGATACTGTACTAATTTCTGTGAATAACCTCTGGATTTTAGGGTCTAAAACATTACAGAAAATTGTTTATAGCAAAAATTCCACAATGACTCGGTTCAGGATGATTCCAAAACCCTATCTTGTACGTGCTATATCTCTAAAAGTATGAGGCCTCACAAGCTGCATTTTGAACCCAATGTATATTTATCCATCTATTAAATATCCTTCAATTCGTTCCTTCTGAAATGTTGTAGAAAACAAGTTATAGTGAAAATGCCAAGATGTCTCAGATGTAGTAGCGAAACCCGAAGACCTTGAGCTCTGATACCATATGTTAAGAACCAAATATCAATATAGCATAGAAAAACCTCAGAAAAAGTAATCAACACGTTGAAAAAGAAATAATTTCAGATAATAAGCCTCTTCGAGGGGGCAACCTCCTTTTACCCCACTTAAATGTTCAAGTACAAGATGATTAAAAATGAAAATGTCTCCTTGGTATATATAGGAGACTAGGAGGTATAATTACAGCTAATGGCCTAAAGCCGACATAAATAAAATAACATTACTAATATAATATTCCCCAATTAAGGGGTAATGAGCCAATATTAGGGCTTAACAATGTCGACAATGGCTCATGAGTTCCCTTATTATGAAAAATAACCTTTGCCCGAGCCACAGAATCGAATCTACTTTTCATAAAGAATCAAGATGCATAGATCCTTGTACATAGGTCACTACAAGGAAAAGACCCTCTAGTGGAGGTTTTTACAGATGCCCCTATAAAAATAGCCCAAAAATCCGCTTATAGTGAATGATACTAGCAGAGGTGAGCGAGATGAGGTTTTAGAAGATGTTTTACATCGGTTCTTTTATAAGTACATAACACACTGGTGTGTTTTATACAACAACACATCAATTACCTCAAAACTAGCGTACTGTAGCAAGGTTATTTCAAATAAAAAAAATATTATCCGGTGCGCTACGAAAATAATGATGCACTGTAATAGAGTTCTTTAAAAAATATCTGGTGAAAAAATTAACACTGGAAGCACTGGTGCGCTATTAGTAGAGAAAACCGTTATATGGTTAAATAAAAAAATTTGCACACCAATGTAGGATAGTGTCAAAAAATATATTATGATGCACTCCATTGTATCATACCCACCGATGTGCACGAGTTCTCCAATATGGAGCACCGTGTTAGGGTTAATATCCAAATTTACATTGTGTAGTATTTTAAACTAACCGCACTGAGGCGACTATTATTATACCACACTGTATCATTCTTAAACAAAAAATTCCACACCATTGTATTTTTTCAAAAAATGTACGACGGTGCGCTATGTAGTAGTAAAAGCACTAGTATGCACACGTGCCCAAATACATGCGCACCATGCTAGGGACGTTTCTTTTTTTAAATATAATCGATGCACTCAGTAAACATGCACGCCACGGTGTGGTTTGTCATCGGGTGCACTGAAGAATGATTTTATAAAAAACAAATTACTGACGGTAAAAATCATTTTTACCATTTTTCAGTGTTGTAGAGCTCAAAATTACCAGATTAAAATTTAAAATTGAGTGAACTTTTAAGTGTAAAAAAAAACTGCATGGTGCGTTCAAAGCACTCATCTCACATCGCCTATGGTGCGACCTGTAAATTTACAGAGCGCATTGTGTACCTTGTTACCTTTCTCGATAGTGAATTGGAAAAAATAAACGCACCGTGCGACCTTTTAATGATACACCGAAGAAAAGTATATAATTGGTATGGTGGTCCGTCAAAGTAAAAATAATGCACTAAGCCATTAAAGTACATGGTGCACCTCCCTTATTAGATATATTTTTATCCAGTGCATTGGTAAGATTGCACACTGGGACGTTCATGTTTACCAAATGGACCACTGATAAATGTAACATTGTGTTGCAGTGCACCCCATAAATATTTTGGTGGCACCGTACACAGTGCAATAGTAATAACCGGAACGCACTACAAAAAGTTTCATACTCAGAAATTTGGAAAGCTTTATATGATGATGCATTGATGTTCATTACATGCACCGGTGCATGTAGTGAATGTATACACACCACTTTTTTGTTAATTTCTAAAAAATGTTTATGTGTGTTAAGATTTTAATTTTCTTTGAGAATAACTATGAGGATGATAATCAATTCCATTATATTTTACAGAGAAATTCATGTACACTTCCAACAATTTCCCACATCGTACTCTATCTGAATATGATCAACGTTCTGACATTAATTTGACTAACATTGCCATCATCGTATAACTCCCACTAGTAGACCATGTATTTCTCCTTGTGATTTTCAGAGATGACATATTAAGGACAATGTTATATTTCATTTTACAAGGATATGATAGGTTTAACCCTTCTATGTTGACAATTTAAAATATATTAAGTTTTTAATTTGAAAATTTAGAAAGAATATTATTAATAAGGAAGAACCTTATCTTCTTACATTATGTTATCCCTTTTTAAGAATTTATCTATTGTAATTTTTAACCAACAAACTAGAATGCAATAAAAAAAAGATATAATGTGTATATCTTGTGTGAAAGTGGTTTTGTATAAAAGAAAAAAACTTGGGTTTTAGTAGACTATTGTGCTGAGGGGGTTAGGTTCCCAATACTCAATAGTAAATATTAAAACCCAAATAAGAGACTCAATTTATACTCCCTTGTTTTGAATGGAATAATCCTTCAGGTTATGGTCCAACAACTATTCGATGAGATTTATAAAACCTTTCAAAGTATTTCTATTTTTAATACTTTCTATTATATATGAAATGCATAAAATAAATCTAATTTGAATGGGTTTTAAAGAATCATGTTCCCAAGAGGTAATTTTTAGAAACAATGAATGGAAATAGCATTGTGACTTTATTCTTCTAAGAAATAATTGTCTCGAAAAATAATGCTAAATGAATATTCCCAGGAAACACAAAGTAACTATTGTAGAAAGGATATAATCTAGAGGAACATTACAAAATGATTTTCCGTTCGATCCACAATTAACTACATAATTAATTATACATTGGTTAATTTAATAATGGACAAAGCATGGATTACAAAAATAAGAAATAAATTAACAGAGAAAATATTAATTGTTTGTTGAAAATAATAAAGCAGTATTTAAGTCAATAACACAAGATAGTTTGACAAGATTGAAATTCATATTAGAAATGTGAGACATCAGCCAACAGCAAAATAATCTGCAAGTTAGAATTGGCGCACAATGAAATCTTAAGCAATCCTTGGCATCCAAAAGAGAGCTTCTGAATTAACTTCAAAATAGTCCACAGTTACAATTCTTAACCTTCTCATCAGAGCCCAAAATCCCTTTCTAAATGGTCAACTCACATATCTATAAGGTAAATTTTATCTAATTATAGAATAAGAAAAAAAATATAGCCAAGAAAAATCCATCAGAGTCACTCAAGCACTAAATTTTGGACGAACCGTGAGTTCTAACTTTAGCATTCTCTTCATCATATTTTCCCAACTGATTGAATAGTTCGTCACACATAATATGGTGGGTAAACAGATGTTTCTCTTTGGGAAAACTTAGAATTAAAATTCTCCTCTTGAACCTTTTGATATACTTCTCTATTTTTTGAAAGATGGTTTATAGTCGAGTTTTTGTCTTTACTTCACTAGTCAATAATTTCTATAGCTACCCATGCTCCAATGAAGAGGTGTTCTTGAATTCAACTTCTAACCTCTCTTCCATCTGATTAAATTGGTCCATAACTTTGATTTATAGATAAAAACCCTATAGTGGAATGAAACTAGGAAACCTTCTACATGTAGTGGTATCCTCGACCATGTCCTAGATTTTGATACAATCCAACCATTCATATTCAATTTGTTTCTATGCCTCACCAACAAATCCACCCCAATAGTTGTTTTGTTTCTCAATCCTAAACAATTCATACTTATCCAATATAATGATCATGTGATCCTTGTGATCATGTATCCTTTGTATTTTCTTAATAAAATATATTTGGTCTTGCACCTTGGTTGGTTTCTCCTTGTAGATAATATTATCCTTATACAATATAGATAACTAAATGCTTAACCATTGCATATCAAACACTTTATTGATGAAATATTTTTGGATCTGGTCATTAATATTGTCCTCCTATAGGACTTCTATGAAATTGCTCATGGAATCCTATGATCCGTTGTAATATCTTACTTGATTTTCCATTAAAGTGATTTGTTTACGAAATATTTTAATTTTCTCTTCTTCATAATTGGTCTTATCAATAGAGACATGTAAAATGGCTATTGTAGTACAAAATAAGTCATTGAGCCTCTCTTTATTGATGTTAATCACCACCTCCTTTGTTGTAAAAAGTATATATCTATATACATATCCACTCTCTTTCTCTTTTGGGTTCTTTTCTCAATTGGTTCCATCAATTATGTGTTATAGACTTGAGATCTGCAAATTATTCCGTAGGTTCTGGAATTTGTTGATCTCCCCATGATAAGAAATTTTTCAAGCTACCTAGAGTGTGTACCTTCTCCATCATTGGTTGTTTAATCTTATCCCTTGTCGTTGAAGTAAAAACATCATCCTCTATCAAATCTATGAAATTACTCAGAGGTGGTGGTTCCTATTGTGTTGATTTTTGTGTAGGAGTCTGCTCTTATTGTTTCCATGTATTACTTTCTTCCCATCCTATCTACTTATTTATTTGGGATTCTTCCTACAGATACATCTCTTCCTCTTATCTCATCCTTATCTCAATAGGATAATTTGTAGGAAGATTTTTCCTCCTTGTCTCATCCTATTCATTTTGTCTCCTTTGATCTTCTTCAATTTCCTATTTATATTCCTCTTCCCTCAACCTAATCTCTTCATCTCTCCTAGATTCTTCACCTTATTTTCTTGTTCTTTCTAATTAATTTATCCTCCTACTTGTATATTCAATTTGACCTTCTAAACTCATGGTAGAGATATGTACTAAGCTTAGGGAATTAAACCTAACTTTGACAACCTCTCAGTCCCTATAATTTTCATATGGGAGTTCATCATACCATTGATCAAGAGTGTATGGCCAAGATAGATAAATCAAATAAAAAAATGTATGATATAAGTCAAGGATGGCATGGGCTTCTTATCTATCCTCTTTCAAATCATTTTGATGATAGTGGCCGAGTGCGAAATTATATGGAATAAAAACATTCTTTTTGTATTCCTTATGAAAAGAAGCATTAAATTCCTATAGTACAGTATGGTAAGTTATTTCTCCCAAAAGAAACCTATTTTTCACAAACCTTGGTAGCGAATGAGATGATGAAATCATGCCAAAAATTATCAAGTAGGTATAGTTTTCAGATAAGTACATAGTTCCAATATATCTAATAAGTCTCATCGATTGCTTGATCAAGCTTGGGCACTCCTTCCAGAAGATGATCCTATAAAGAAAATCCAATAAATTGTCACAAATAATAGAATAGTGTCTATTTTATTTTCTCCCCCATCTATGTTAACAATACATGTGAGCATGAGGTTCTTAAATGGCTGAGTGCAAGAAATTTGTCGCCTAAAAAGTGGCAATGCCATGAACAAGAACATGAACTCGCAAGAACCTACCCAACAACCTCCTAGTCTAGAGAACTTGGAATAGGTACTCCAGCCATTTCATCATTGACTCATAGCCTAGTGCAACACAGTATCTTTGTTGCACTATCTCGACCGGAGGTGCATGCCAATGACATTGATAGGGGGTTTGGAGGATCAACACGCATAAGAGAGTATAGTGAGGAGAGGGCACATGGAAATAGTAGTCGTCCTTGTGAACCTAACAAATGATCTAGTTGTGGGAAGATGTGATATGGGACTATAGATTCCACTGGACAACATAACTTCATGGAGGAGGTTAGTATCTTAACCCTTTGTTTTTTATTCATCGTTATATATTTATTTTGTATTTTGTGTATTTATAGAGATATTTGATTTTATGTTGTTTTACAATTGTTGCATCCCAGTAGAAGACCCTCTGTTGTTATGGATGCATCAGTGCCTAGCCACACCACTTATGCAGTAGTCGAGGTAGCATGTTCATTGTGTGCACCATACACAAAGGTATGTATCAAATTTGATAGATTCAACATAGTCATTTCTTTAATTTATGACATCCTCAATTTTTTTATATGTTCTCTTGTTTCTACATGATTTGGTAGTAGTCGATGTCGGGGATTGTCCATCTGGGATGGAAAAGTCACCAGCACCACATGTATCATGTGTAAATTTAAATATCGTATAATTTTCAAATTGCTTGTGTTTAGGTTTTTGAATTTTAGTATTTGGTACTAATAGTTCAAAGTTATTCATGTCTATGCAGAGTGTTGATATATTTTCTAGGTATAGTAGTATTGCACACCATAGGCACCTGGGTGTTTCTTCTAGGTTTCCTTTCTCCAAGCCTAAGGTGTTGAAATCACTTGTACAACCTTTGAGGATCCATCACAACCCATCTGTCTACCACCCACCCCCACCACCACTTCTGACCCCATCGACAGAGACTTCCATACTAGAGTTTGTCTCATTGAAGATTTTACAACCTAGTGCTCCATCTACTAGTGAATCTCCATCAGTTCCTGAGATATGCACGGTGAGATAATGCATTGATCATAATTTTTTATGTTTCATGAATTTGTTTTACACATATTTTCTTAATTTTCTTGACTTGTTCCTTGTAACTTATGTAGGGTGGCATTGTAGAGATATTAGGGTCACGGAAGAAGGTAACACCCTCATGATTGACAGTTTCATATGTGGCGAGTTATCTTAGGTTAAATTACAAAGTCTTAATTTGTATGTCTATTAATTCATTGATGAAAAAAACTTATAACATTGTTTATTGTTTATGCAGTCTCCAAAGCGTTGAAGCATGGCCAGGCCTAGAACATATCCAGGTGCATCCTCAAGTAAGAGAAGAAAGATAGATTTCCAGGATGCTCCTGGAGGTGGCGAGGGTGGAAATGGTCAATGATTGAACAACCATTGCCATATTGTATCTAGTATACAATATAAATGTTTTTTCTGTTAGGGCACATGCATACTGGGAGAGAGTTACCATTTTGTAAAAAATGTACAATTTAGATGATCTTGAGTATATATATATATATATATATATATATATACATTTCATGGCATTCTTTTTATGAGTCTCATTGTTTCTACATTTGATGTTTATTAATATATGAATTTCAAGTTGTTTGAATTCCAAAGTGTATGAATTTTATGTGTGTTAATCCCTTGATTTCTTTCTATTTAGCGATTATAAATACTGGCATTATGCATGAAGGAATACCTTATGGGAACACACATTTGAGCTCAATTCTATTTTCTAAGGAGCACATAATTGATGCAGGAGCATCATAAGCAGTCAAGCGAGCGTGGAGGTGAAAGACAGCTGGAAAGCGCAACACACATTTTCTCACGTTTTGAGATATTTTTGAAAACATTAAATGTAATGGTTAAAAGGAGGCCTACTTGCATATTGTAAATAGATCATGAGCACTGATGTAGACCCCTGACCCTCAGGCTGAAGTTCACTTAGGATCGTTCTAAATCTACCCTCCTGAGTCTGATTGACTCTTAGGTTCCTCCACAAGGAATCCTACACACAAACAACAACAATGTTTTTCCACAGGTCCTTATGAGTATGCCTCATGTGAACCAACACAAAGCATCACTCAACTCCACTGACCACAATAACAATGAGCGCGCCCTTTTTCCTTATCGATATTTTTCCTTTTCTTTCCTTTTTGAGATTTCAGATTTCATGATTTCGCGAATCCTGTTGTCAAGGTTCTAGACCTTTCCACCTTTCAAAACCCGAAATGCTGATTTTCCCAAAATGGAAAGAAAAGGAAAAATCTCGATAAGGAAAAAGGGTGCAATCATTGTTATTGTGGTCAGGGGAGTTGAGTGATGCTTTGTGTTGTTTCATATGGGGCATACACATAAGGACCTATGGAAAAACTCTGTTGTTGTGTGTGTGTAGGATTCCTTGTGGAGGAACCTAAGAGTCAATTAGATTCAGGAGGGAAGATTTAGAATGATCCTGAGTGGACTTCGGCCCGAGGGTTGGGGGTCTGCGTCAGTGTGGTATCAGAGAACATAACAAGTTGTTTTCTTTCTGTAGCAGAGAAAAGAGAAAATATTTGCAGCCATGCCGCCGAGAAGGAGAGACAGACCAATTCCTAATCTAGCAGTGGAAAGGGAAATGTGTGAACTATGTGCTAGGCTTGATGCCATGGAGACAACACAGAGGCGCATAGTCAATGTTGGGGATATCAGCAAGGCTGAAAATGAAAATGAAGATGGAAATGAGGGAGAGGAAGTCACAGTCGAAGATGCAACAGACGAATTCCTATTCAAGGTTGTTGCAAGGATAGGTGCCAGGGAAAAAATGGAGATTCCCATGTATGAGGGGAACCTAGACATTGAAGAGATTTTAGACTGGATTAGAGCTCTGGATATATATTTTGACTATGAGGATGTTCAAGAAGACAAGAAGGTCAAACATGATGTTACTAGACTTAAAGGGTATGCAACATTATGGTAGGATGAATTGCAGGCTAACAAACGCTACAAAGGCAAGCCAAAAATCAAAAGTTGGGATAGAATGGTTGCAACGATGAAGGCAAAATTTATTCCCAAGGATTATCAAATTACTTTGTTTCAGAGAATGCAAAATTTGAGACAGAAGTTGAGTTTAGTGAAAGAATATACTGAGGAATTCTACAAGATAAACATCAGGGAAGGTCATCGGGAAAGTGATGATGAAAAGGTTGTCAGGTACATGAATGGTCTATGATATGACATTCAGGATGAGATGAGCATGATGAGCCTTCAGAATGTTGAGGATGCTTATCATATGGATCTGAAAGCTGAAGAGAATCTAAGTTGAAAGCAAGGTCAAAGAGGCCGAGGAAAAAATCAAGCTAGAGGCAAAACAATTTCCCAAGATAGAAATCAGAAACCTAAAGAAGAGTGGAAGAAACCTCAAACTCAAATTGAGAGAGGTGGAAGCTCACAGAAAGGAAAGTATGCTAATAGAAATACTTTTCCTTGAACCAGAGGAAGAGGAAGAGGCAGAGGTGGAGAAATAAAATGCTTTACCTGTGGAAAAAATGGACACAAATCCTATGAATGTCCAGATAGCAAGAAAGAAGGAGGTGAAACTCACATTGCCAAAGCACAAGGATGGAATGTTGAGGCAGAAGATGTTGAGGGCAGAAGATCAATGATGATGAGAAAAGTTCTCTTAGCACCAGAGAAGGAGGCAAAGAACCCAACCCAAAGGAACAGACTTTTTCAAACTTCTTGGTAGACCAAAGACATGGTATGAAAAGTTATCGTGGATAGTGGTAGCACATATAATCTCATTTCTACAGAGATGGTAGAGAAGCTGGAGCTAGAGACTATTGAGCACCCAAGCCCATACATAGTTTCGTGGCTACAAAAAGGACATCAGGTAAATTTCACTAAACAATGTTTAGTTGAATTTAAAATAAGAGGATATAAGGATGAAATATTGTGTGATGTCATTCCCATGGACATTTGTCATATATTGTTGGGTAGACCGTGGCAATATGATAGAAATGTGATTCATGATGGGAGAAAGAACACATACACCCTGAAGAACAGTGGGATAACTCACATGTTGCTGCCGATTAAGGATAAAGAAGTTAAACCAAAGGTGAGCAACACTGTACTTCTCATGAGTGGGAAGAAACTTCTTAAGGAGGTTAAGAAGAAGGATGATACACAATTTATTATGGTCAGGAAGCCTAGAATTGTTTTGACCAGTACAAGAGTGGATGATTTACTAGAGGAAATCCAGAAGTTGCTGGAAGAGTTTGTTGATATAGTAGTGGATGAACTACCTTGTTCATTGCCACTAATCAGAAGTATAAGTCATCACATCGATCTTATACCTGGAGCTAGTTTACCAAACAAAGAAACGTACAAATTGATGCTACAGGAGAATGAAGAAGTCAAAAGACAAGTCCAGGATTTGATGGACAAAGGATTGATTAGAGAGAGCTTGAGTACATGCGTTGTTCCAACAGTGTCGAGGCCAAAGAAAGATGGAGGTTGGAGGATGTGTACAGACTCAAGGGAAATCAATAAGATTACAATTAGATAGAAATTTCCATTGCCAAGGATGGATGATTTGATGGATTGATTGAGTGGAGCAATTTTTTTTTCAAAGATTGATTTGAAAAGTGGATATCATCAAATTCGTATGAGAGAAGGTTATGAATGGAAGACAACATTCAAGATGAATGAAGGGCTATATCAATGGATTGTTATGGAATTTGTCTTAACAAATGCGCCCAGTACTTTCATGAGATTGATTAATGAAGTCCTGAACGATTTCATAGGGAAATTTGTCATTGTATATCTTGATGATATATCGATTTTCAGCAAAACAGAAGTAGAACACTTGAAGCATTTAGCTACAGTGATGAGGAGATTACAGCAAGAGAAATTGATGATAAATATAAAGAATTCAACATTTATGAGGACATAACTGATTTATTTGGGTTTTTTTATCTCTGCAAATGAGTTGAAAATGGATTCGGATAAGGTAGAGGTGATTAAGAATTGGCCATTGCCGAAAAGTGTATTTGAGGTTCGAAGCTTCCATGGATTAGATAGTTTCTATAGGAAATTGATCCAAAATTTTAGTGGGATTAGCGCACCAATGATGGACACGGTGAAGAAAAGACACAAATATTTTCATTGGACAGAGGAAGCAAAAAAAAATTTCAACTTGTTGAAGAAAAAGATTACTGAACAACCAATTCTGGTGTTGCTAGATTTCAGTAAGACATTTCAGGTCAAGTGTGACGCTAGTGGATTTTCAATTGGAGCAGTCTTCAGCCAATATGATAGGCCGATCGCATACTTCAGTGAGAGACTAAATGAAGCAAAGGTTAAGTAATCCACATATGACAAGGAATTTTATGCGGTCATACAAGGACTGAAGAAATGGAGACATTATTTGGTTCCTAAAGAGTTTGTTTTGTACAGTGATAATCATGCCTTACAATTCGTGAATCAACAAGAGAAGTTGAACCAAAGACATGTTAAATGGGTTGAATACATGCAGAATTTTACTTTTGTAATTAAACATATTTTTGGAACTGCTAACAAAGTTGTTGATGCTTTGAGCAGGAGATGTTTGCTTATGCAGGAATTTAGAGTCAAAACTTTGGGTTTTGATAATCTCAAAGAAATGTACAGAGACAATCCAGATTTTAAAGAAGCGTATGAGGCGTCTAAGAATCCAGTTCTCAGGGACAGAAGCCAGTGGACCGAATATATGATCCACGATGGATTATTATTTAGAGCCAATCAATTATGTATTCCAAAATGCTCCATGAGGGAGAAAATTTTGAAAGAAAAACATAGTGGAGGATTGGTCGGACATTTTGGTCATGAAAAAACGTTCTTGAAATTAAATGGCTCATATTTTTGGCCAGGGATGAGGATAGTGTTACACGTCAAAATTGTTAAGTGTCGCATTGTCCCTGTCAATCGTCGTAAGTGTCGCATCTTCCCTACATCTTTCGCAAGTGTTGCAAGTTGATCACTAGTGTCGCAAACGATGTTCAGACATGATGCCATGATAACGACACTAAGGAGGAACTTACGAAACCTCATATGACTGATTTGAAGATCAAGAACTGGTCTACTGGAATCAAATAACTCTTGACACCTGAAAGAGGCCCTAAAACAATGGTTTGGAGGGGGAACGCTCCCCTAATACAGCTGCAGAAGCGTTGGCGCTCCTCTACCATGATTCAAGGAGCGTTATAACGCCCTTTAGGCCCTTCTGGAGGAGCGCTTCTCATCTTAAGAGCGCTGGCGCTTTCCCAAGGCATATCAGGAGTGCTACAACTCTCTGATACCCATTTTGGGGGAGATCTCCCTATTCTGGGTCAATTGTTAGCCCGTTGAGTCGAATGAGGAGGAGATCATTCGAGATTAGAAGGCAATTGTGCTTAAATTCTTGGTTTCATCAAAAGATCCCTGATCCAAGGAGATGGTTCCTAACTGGTTCTAAACATAACTCAAGAGGTTAGACCCTTCCTAAACCTATATAAACAGGCTCTGTGATGGTGGAAAGGGGGGAAGAACTGAACATATGAAACTTATGATCTTGGAGGAAACTTACAGTCAGCCAAAAGAGAGTGATCAGTGAAGCTGTTGTTATCCAGGTTATGTATATTTCAGGCAAGGGTTGGATGAAGAGGACTTGACGAAGCTCTCGCATTCGCATCTATGATTGTAAGTACTGTTGTCGTTATTCTCATTAATATGACACGCTTGGCTTGTTTCTTTCTAGTTTGTGTCTGATACCACATGAACTTATCATTTATTGATAGATCTATTTTCAAGCTAATGTCAATAGAGTTGGAAGTGGTCGTATCTTGTTTTGTCCACAGACCTAAGCGGGGAGCAAAAGGATTGGAGTGCAACTCGGAGCATGCAGGGACAAACGTCGATTAAAAGGTACTTCTGTCATCCTTCCTTCTCATGCATTAGTTTAGATAGATTTGAAAGGAAGTCAGTGTCCACGTTAAGCATTTTTCTGTCTAGGCTTAAGGTCAAGCCTTAGAGGTGATCTACGTGTCCGTAGGGAGATTTTCCTACAACAGAAACTGGCGACTCCACTGGGGAGATAGCCTCAAATCGAAACCTCTTGTTTGGATTTTTCTCCTCATTGACCTTGTTCTGCCCCTTGATTGTTTCAAACCTGGTTTACCCCTCTTTGATTAGTTTCATGAGCTGATTGGCTCCTTACCTTGTCACATTCAGCATATTTATCAAGCTCAGATCTCAATTTTTGAAAATTTTTGACATTTCTGGGACTTTTAGACCCTGGCGCCCCTGACCTAGTGTTATCAGAGCGCCAGTGCTTCTAGTAGCCTTACACAGAGCACTATAACGCTCTTTTCCCTTGGCAACAGAGCGCCAGCCCCCTTTTGGCCAAAAAACCCTTCAGAACTGCCTTGTTTAGGGTTTGCCTCTGTGTCTCCTCTGTTGGGTGACCTGGTGAGTCAATTCTTTTTCCTTTTTAATCTTGACATCAGTCTTTTTGAAGAACAAACACCTTGTCGATTGGATCTTGTAGCCTTCTTCACCTATTTTCATTGAGTTTTCCTGTTGAGTGAAGCTTGAAACCTATGAATTGCTTTTCTTTTCTCTTCAGTTGAGTAAAACCCTGGTGAAGGTCATCAAAAGTCTACAGACCTCTGTATCTTGTTTTCAGTCAAGATCATTTTTTCTTCAACTCTTGTTTTTGGGTGTGAATTTTGCCTTTTTCTTTGATTGTTTATTTTCTTTCGCTTTTCGTTTTGATTGCTACAAAGGGTGTATTGTTTGCGTGACTTTTGCTTATGCTAGTTTGGTTTTCATTCATACCAAGAAGATAATTAGCAAAGATAAGCATTGTGATTGTATTGATCATCATCCATACGTGAACAATAAAGATATCTTCATGATTGATTGA
>ML778888.1:463102-474229 GCA_009831015.1 Picea engelmannii
AAATGGTAAATGAGTTTTTCAAATCAATTCCTATTTATAAAATTTCATTTTCATAAGCTATGGTCATTTTTGGGTTTCTCTAATGGTGAAAATGGCTCCACTAATCCCTGGTTTATAGTTTCTGGCATCGCAGGTTTATTGGTTGTTCTAATGAATCTTTCACCTTGTCGTAGTTACGAGCATAGTCTTAGTTCATTCTCGAGCTCCACAATATGAGAACGCAACCGGGTAAAGTTTTATCTCTTTTTTCGGACCCAAACGGATACATGAAAAATGAACCCCCCTGAAGTCTCCTTTAAACCCTTTTCAGACTCTCTAAATATGAAAATATTGTTGAGTGACCTTGCTTCCTTTCACGCTCGTTAAAAGGTTAGAAAGGGCGTCTTTCGAGCGATAGTTTAACCATTTTTCGGTCTCGATGGACTATTGTACGAAAAAGGAACTGAGAGAGTTCTCTTTTAAGTGTTTTTCCAAACTCTATAATCCCAAAAAACCTTCGAGTTTTCTGTCTTTGGACTCGTTAAAGCACACATCGACAGACCCATATGGGACTGAACCCTTACTTCTTCCAGTTCATTAAACAAAGGAAGAGGAACTTACCGAAGGTGAGTTATATCAAGCATGTGTTATCCTCCTCGATCTCGTTGAATTAAAAAGAGGTACTCATCTATCTGGATGGGGGAAAAATTGGAAGGAACAAGCCAAGTAGTCTCTTGAGAACACCATCTAGCAATTCTTAGAGTCACCCTTGAACACGACACTTTGTCACTTTGCACATATCATAATTCGTTGAATCTCTGCATTGATCCAATCCTTTGAGTTTCCTTTCACTCCTTTGGGTCACCCGACACAAGTCACCATATGCATTGCACAGTTTTGGTCCATATCATGTTTTTCTGTTATGCCTCAGTGTTCAAGGGAAGTATCCACCTCGAGAGTCAACCATCCCGAATATCTTGCCTCAAAACCTGTGTCAGTCCATGTCCATTTGATCTACCAATTACATCTCCATGTCTGTTTCGTGTCATTGATGGGGGATACATCAAGGCCCTCCCTCAACGGGTCTATTCCTGTCGACTCCAACACGTTATCCAGGAATTGGACTTAGAAACCAGTTAGTACTTTGGGACTTGCATGCCTCAATGGCAGGCCTCCTCACATTCGACAGTAGGTTTACATCATTGACCTCTGATCGAATGATTCCATGGGTGTTCAAATTCAGCTCATCTATTCACATTTGCTGGAATGTACTAGGGTACCTTGGGAATCATTGACATTAATGTTGATCTCCCTCGCACTTGTTAACGGTTCACACCATTGATCGGTAATCAAGTGGTTTCTGCCATGTTCGACGTCAGGACATCTATTCACATGGTCAGATTCGTACCGTATTGGGATTGGTATGAAGACCCTGGGTTGAGCCATCACTTTGATATATGCTTTGCCCAGGTTGCGAAGGAATCTTATTGGACAAGAACACATACATTGTTACATAGATCCACTTTGTATTGGTCGTGGCTATGTCCTGTCATATCGTAGATCCACTATATATTTTTCATGGCTACGATCAGTCTGAATTATCAAAGTATAGATCCACAATGTATCTTCGGTGGCTATACCCTTTTTTACCAATACGATTATGGATCCGCAGTGTATTTTATGGCGGCCATATCTTGCAAGTCTTGATCACCCAAGCATAGGTATGCCTTCCTTGGGTTTTGGAATATGTCATGATATTTGTTGGATGTTTGTGTGCAGCTTTCGTCTGGTTCTCCAAGTCTATACCCTTGCTTGAACGTCTGCAAAGTATTTCAGTCATCAGTTCGTATCTTCTGACCTCATACTTTGGGGGGCATTCTGTTACACATCAAAATTGCTAAGTGTTGCATTGTCCCTGTCAATCGTTGTAAGTGTCGCATCTTCCCTACAGTTTTCGCAAGTGTCGCAAGTTGATCACTAGTGTCGCAAACGATGTTCAGACATGATTCCATGATAACGACACTAAGGAGGCACTTACGACACCTCATATGACTGATTTGAAGATCAAGAACTGGTCTACTGGAATCAAATAAATCTTGACACCTGAAAGAGGCCCTAAAACAATGGTTTGGAAGGGGAACGCTCCCGTAATACAACTGCAAAAGAGTTGGCGCTCCTCTATCATGATTCAAGGAGCGTTATAATGCCCTTCAGGCCCTTCTGGAGGAGTGCTGCTCATCTTAAGAGCGTTGGGACTTTCCCAAGGCATATCAGGAGTGCTACAACGCTCTGATACCCCTTTTGGGGGAGCGCTCCCTATTCTGGATCAATTGTTAGCCCGTTGAGTCGAATGAGGAGGAGATCATTCGAGATTAGAAGGCAATTGTGCTTGAATTATTGGTTTCATCAAAAGATCCCTGATCCAAGGAGATGGTTCCTAACTTGTTCTAAACATAACTCAAGAGGTTAGACCCTTCCTAAACCTATATAAACAGGCTCTATGATGGTGGAAAGGGGGGAAGAACTGAACATATGAAACTTATGATCTTGGAGGAAACTTACAGTCAGCCAAAAGAGAGTGATCAGTGAAGCTGTTGTTATCTAGGTTGTGGATCGTTCGGGCAAGGGTTGGACGAAGAGGACTTGATGAAGCTGTCACAGTCGCATCTACGATTGTAAGTACTGCTGTCGTTATTCTCATTAATATGACACACTTGGCCTGTTTCTTTCTAGTTTGTGTCTGATACCACATGAACTTATTGTTTATTGATAGATCTGTTTTCAAGCTAATGTCAATAGAGTAGGAAGTGGTCGTATCTTGTTTTGTCCACATACCTCAGCGAGGAGCAAAAGGATTGGAGCGCAACTCGGAGCGTGCAGGGACAAACGTCGATTAAAAGGTACTTTTGTCATCCTTCCTTCTCATGCATTAGTTTAGATAGATTTGAAAGGAAGTCAGTGTCCACGTTAATCATTTTTCTGTCTAGGGTTAAGGTCAAGCCTTAGAGGTGATCTACCTGTCCGCAGGGAGATTTTCCTACAACAGATAGGTGTTAAGAAATTTGTGGACAGATGTAGAATTTGTCAGCACACAAAGGGAAAAAGGAAGAACATAGGGTTATACCAGCCATTACCCATACCTAAGAGGTCGTGGGATACAGTGAGCATGGATTTTATATTGGGGCTACCAAGAACGCAAAGAGGATTTGATTCAATCTTTGTGGTGGTAGAAAATTTTTCAAAGATGGCACATTTTATACCATGTCAGAAAACCAGCGACGCAACTCATATTGCGAACCTGTTTTTCAAGGAAGTTGTCAGACTTAGCGGCTTACCAAGAAGTATAGTTTCATATCGAGACACCAAGTTCATGGGACATTTCTGGAGGAATTTGTGGAAGAAGTTGGGGACAAATTTGTCATTTATCTCATCTTATCATCCTCAGACGAATGGGAAAACAGAAGTTGTGAACATGATCTTAGGAGATTTATTAAGGAGCCTAGTGACTGAACACCACAGTCAGTGGGATCACATTCTTCCACAGGCAGAATTTGCTTACAATGATTCACTCAACATAAGCACAGGGAAGAGTCCATTCCAAATTGTGTATGGAATGCAGCCAAGGGGATTTTCTTAATTGAAGCATTCATAATAGAATGAAACTAGAAGTGCTAGTGCAGAGGATTTTGTAGAGGCAATGAAGGAACTTCATAGCCAAGTGAGGGAACATTTTCAAAATTTGACTCAAGAGTATAAATGTAGAGAATATCAACACAGACGAGAAATTTAGTTTGAAGTTGGTGATATGATTCTTGCACATCTAAGGAAAGAAAGGTTCCCAAGGGGAACATATAACAAACTGAAAATGAAGAATATTGGACCATGCAAGATCGTAAAGAAATTTGGAGCAAATGAATATGAGATCGAATTACCCGATGGGATCGAAATTTCACCGATATTCAACATCTTAGATATGTACCCTTACAGAGATGAAGAAGCAGGAGAAGAAAATGAAATGACAAAGGTTCAATGGACTAAACAAATGCCTATAGCTGAAAATCCACAGATGGAAAGTATACTTGACAAGAGAATCAACAAGAGGACTAGGAGAAAAGAGTATTTTGAATACTTGGTGGACGGGATGTCCAGTTGAAGATGCCAGTTGGGAAGATGAAGAAGAAATTTAGAAGCATGGGAAGACCATGCAAGAACTCATGAATAGGAGTTCATGAAAATTTTCAAGCGAGGGAGTATGATGCAGGAGCATCGTAAGCAGTCAAGCGAGCGTGGAGGCGAAAGACAGATGGAAAGCACAACACACATTTTCTCACGTTTTGAGATATTTTTGAAAACATTAAATGTAATGGTTAAAAGGAGGCGTACTTGCATATTGTAAATAGATCATGAGCGATTTCTCTCATCTATAAAAATTTAAGGCATTTATGCATAGTTAATGAAAGTAGGTAGATTTAAATTCTAGATTACACAGTTTTAGGAACAAGAGGGAAAACGACTATAGACACACTCATCTTTGTATCATTGTATCAATCAGGATTAGAGTTAATCACATTAGCATAGAGAAGAAAAGAGTTGTAGCAGAAGATTTGTAGAGGAGAACCCATGTACAGAAGATGGAATTAATATATGAAGCTTTGATTCAGACTCATGGTGTTATGATATTTTTTCTGTGTATACATATTGGATGGTTTGTTTACAGTTTCTTACTCTCTCTATCATGCATTTGTTATTATGTTTTATGTGAATGTATGTTTTCATGTTGAATGTTTAAATTCTGAGAGTGAAACAGAATGAGTTTCAATTGTCTCTTCCTGAGAGAATTTCCTGCAAGGAGTGCAGTGAAGCGTCCGCAAGGAGTGCGTTGAAAAATATTCAGAGTTTATCTCTGAAAGCTCAGGAGGGATACTGTTGTTCTCATTCCAACAGAAGTGTGGGAGTAGCATAGGAAGCCGTGTAAGGAGTGCGTAGGCATTGAAAGTCTTAGGACTTATCAACAAAAGGAGAGTTGAAGGACTGTTGTTGTGGGGAGTGCACAGACTCGAGGAGATCAAATACCCAGAAGTATTTGATAGATTTCTGCAAGGAGTGCATGCAGGAATTATTTTGTGACTTGAAGTTGTCAGAGGAAATCTCAGAGGGGTTAATGCCTTTGAAGTGTTCAAAGGGGGGAGTTGAAATCATTTCGCAGGATTTGAGTTTCAGTACAAGAATACTGGTTCATTTCGAAGGAGTTGTCAAGGAAGAAATCGAGCAGTCAGAATTCTCCGAGGAGAACTCCTAAAATCACGAGAACCATAAGATCCATAGAAGTTACAAGGTGGATAAGGAGGGACGAATCCATCACTCTGGTAACAGGAGTCAATGTGGACTGTTGATCGTTATCTGCTGGAGCGTCACATTATTTCGGGAATTCAAGATTTGTGAGTCCGGAGTGTAATCCAAAACCCTTGGTCAGTCTAACTCCCGAATCGCAAAAAGAATAGCCCAGGATGAATTTTGGAATTTCGGGAATCAACATTTCGGAATTCCTATTGACAAGGAGTAGAGTGCTCCACATCAGATGCTTCGAAATTGCGAAACGCAAAATACCTTTGGAGGAGCATTTCGGCAGTTCGGCATTTCGGGATCCGGGATCTCGAGGAGACAATGATTTGAAATCGAGAGTTTCGAACTCCTAGTTCATGAAATCTCGGGGAAAAGAAAATCATTTCGGCATTTTAGGATTTGGAATACTGTAAGTCTTGAGAACAAGGAGCTTGGGCCCTTGCATTTAGAATTTTGAAGTTGCGAGATCCAGGATATTGTGAAGTGGTACTTCGGCATTTCGGGAATCGGGATTTTGGCATTCCCGTTGACAAGAATTCAGGCACTTCACATGAGAACCCCCAAAATTGTGAAACATGAAATAGTGTGAAGTGGCATTTTGTCAATTCAGCGTTTCAAGGTTCGAGGACCCGAGAGGATAGTGTTCTAGGATTGAGAGTCTTGGACTCCCGGTACCCGAAAGTCTGAAATCACATCGGTCGTCAGATCGAATGGAGGCTTATAGTTGTTGATCCTGTTGGAGATATTGTTTAGGGATTCGGGGTTTGTGGAGGTTAGAGACAACCGGAAGCTCTACATAAAGACTCGTGAAATTGCAAAGTCCAAAACCCTGAAAGGGAAAATGTTTCGATAGAATCCAGTCTTTTGTTGAACATTTCAGGTTTCGACATTTCGGCAGTTGCGAAGACAAGAGGTCGGGATTCCTTGTTTTGGAAATCCCGAAGTCACGAAACGCAATACAACTGTGTAGGGGGACACGGTCAAGCATTTCAAGAAAATCGACATTTCAGGTTTCAGAAGGTGGAAATGTCTAGAACCTCAACAACAGGATTCACGAAATCATGAAATCCGAAATACCGAAAAGGAAAGAAAAGGAAAAATCCTGATAAGGAAAAAGGGCGCGATCATTGTTGTTGTGGTCAGGGGAGTTGAGTGATGCTTTGTGTTGGTTCACATGGAGCATACTCATAAGGACCTGTGGAAAAAAATTATTGTTATGTGTGTGTAGGATACCTTGTGGAAGAACCTAAGAGTCAATCAGACTCAGGAGGGCAGATTTAGAACTATCCTGAGCGGACTTCGGCCCGAGGGTTGAGGGTATGCGTCAATAATATTCACCTCTATCTATGCATGACATATATAAAATCATTTGATTTATGTGTAACCCTTCATAAATTCTAAAAACACTAGTGAAAGACTCATTAATTCAAATGTTTGTTGAGATTGTGTAGTGGGTATTTGTAAATTTTGTTCAAACCATCAACTATTAATAACATCTATTCATTAATTCTATGCTACCAAAATTCTATCTAGAAAGTAATTCCTTACACATTTTCCTTCCTCCAACCTAATAGAAAATTAGCACATGTGAATGGGTAAATTATGTATTTCTCATAAATACATTGATGTAGATCAACTATTTTTATGTGGTTACATGCTAGTATAGTACATCTTATAGATAATCAATGATGTGATATTCAAAATGTAAAGATTGAAAAAGATACTAATGAATTTGCAAATTTGATATATATGAAACAATTTCATTACATGAACAATGTGTACATTGACTTGTTGACTATTACCACTATTTCAAGTTGTCACTCTCACACGATCTTGATTCTCAAGTAAGACATCAATTTTACATGAAATGAACTGTGTATCATCCACAAGAGGGGCTCTATTTATAGGTTATTTTTATGGTTTTAGTTGTCTTCAGGTTTTAGTGGTAGTTTTCTTATGGATTCTCAAGTATGTATACCATTGGTATGCATACCATTGCATACCATTAGTATGCATACATTGGTATTGCAATGATATCAATGAAATGGTATGCATACCATGGTATTGCAAAGGTATTTATGTCATTAGTATTCATTACCGTTGCACACCATTGGTATCCATACCATGGTATGCATACCATTGCATACCATTTATATGTTATTTTTAGGGTTTTAGTTGTCTTAGGGTTTTAGTGGTAGTTGTCTTAGAGATAATAAAGTATGCATACCATTGCATACCATGGTATTGCAATGGTATGCATACCATGGCATCACAATGGTATGCACACACAATATTCCCCTCTTTGTATGCATGACATATATAAAATCATTTGATTTATGTTTAACCCTTCATAAATGCTAGAATGACTAGTGAAGGAATCATTAATGCAAATGTTTGTTTAGATTGTGTAGTGGGTATAAGTAAATTTTGTTCAGCACATCAACTATTAATAACATTTATTCAGTAATGGTATGCTACCAAAATTCTATCTAGAAAGTAATGCTATCTAGAAGGTAATGCTACTAGAATTCTATCTATAAAGTAATGCCTTACATGTTTTCCTTCCTCCAACCTAATAGAAAATTAACACATGTGAGTGGGTAAATTATGTGTCTCCGATAAATAGATTGTTGTAGATCAACTAATTTTGTGTGGTTGTGATAGTATAGTACATATTTTATATAATCAATGGTGTGATGTTCAAAATGTAAAACTTGAAAAGATACTAATGAATTTCCAAATTTGATATCTTTGATACAGTTTCATTACCTACACAATGTGTATAGTATCATCCATGATAGGGAATTCTCAAGTATGCATACCATTGCAATACCATTAGTATACATAACATTGCTATACCATGGTATACAATGATATGCATATCATGGTATTGCAATGGTATGCATACCATGATATCGCAATGATATGCATACCATTGCATACCATGGTATCTCAATGGTATGCATACCATGGTATCTAAATGGTATGCATATCATGGAATCACAATGGTATGCATACCATTTATAGGTTATTTTTAGGCATTTAGTTGTCTTAGGATTTTAGTGGTAGTTGTCTTAGGGATTCTCATGTATGGCATACCATTGGTATGCATACCATTGTATGTATACCATTGCATGCCAATGGGAAGCAATGGTATGCATAGCCAATGATATTTTCGTATGCATACCAATGGTATGCATCCATTGGTATGAATACAATAATACCATTTCCTATGAATACCATTGCATAACATTGGTATGTACCATTGTATGCATACCATTGGTACGAATACCATTGCAAACCATTAGTATGGATACCATTGCCTATGTGTATGCAATTGCATACCATTGTATGCATACCATTGGTATCCATTCCATGGTATGTATAAAGGGTTTTAGTTTTATTATGGTTTTAGTGGTAGTTTTATTAGGGATTCTCAAGTATAAATACCATTGCGTACCATTGGCATGCATACAAGGGTTTTAGTTGTATTAGGGTTTTAATGGAGTTTTCTTATGGATTCTCAAGTATGAATAACATTGGTATGAATACCATTGCATACCATTGGATACAATTTGTATCCATACCATGGTATGCATAGAAGGGTTTTAGTTTTATTAGGGTTTTAGTGGTGGTTTTCTTATATATTCTCAAGTATTAACACCATTGCATACCATTATTATTCATACCATGGTATTGCAATGGTATGCATACCATGTTATTGCAATGGTATGCATACCATTGGTATCCAATGGTATGAAAAAACATTACCATTTCCTATCCATACCAATGGTATGCATAGGCATTGGTATTGCCTTTGCATATAGTTGCATACCATTTCAATACCATCCAATCGTATGAAATGGTATGCAAAGGAAATACCAATTCCTATACCAATGGTATGCAAAGGAAATGATATTTCCTTTTCATACCATTACATACCATTGCATGGTATTGCAATGGTATGCAATTGTATGCATAGTAAATGGTATTGTCTTTGCATATGATGGAAATGGTATTCAAATGGAATGCAAATGAAATACCTTTACTATGCATACCATTGCATACCATTGCATACCATTGCAATACCATTCCTTGGTATGCATAGGAAATGGTATTTCCTATGCATACCATGGCATACCATTGCAATGGTATGCAATGGTCTGCATAGGCAATGGTATTTCCTTTGCATACCATTTTAATACCATTTCCATCATTTGCAATGACAATACCATTGCATACCAATGATGGTATGAAGACCAATGGTATCCATACCATGGTATGGATACCATTGGTATGCATACAAGAGTTATAGTTGTCTTAAGGTTTTAATGGTAGTTTTCCTAGGGATTCTCAAGTAGGCATACCATTGCATAGCATTGGTATGAAAACCATGGTATTTAAATGGTATGCATATCATTTAATACCATTGGTATCCAATGCTATGCAGTAACAATACCATTTCCTGTGCATACCAATGGTATGCATAGGCATTGGCATTTCCTTTGCATACCATTGCAATACCATGCAATGGTATGCAAAGGAAATACGAATGCCTATGCATACCATTGGTATGCATAGGAAATGGTATTCCCTTTGCATACCATTGCATGGTATTGCAATGGTATGAAATGGTATGCATAGGAAATGGTATTTTCATTACATACGATGGAAATTTTATTGCAATGGTATTCATAGGCAATGGTATTTCCTATGCATACCATGGCATACCATTGCTATGGTATACAATGGTATACATAGGCAATGGTATTGTAATTTCATACCATTCCATACCATTTCAATACAATTTCCATTGATTTCAATGACAATACCATTTCATATCATTGAATACCATTAGTATGCATACCATTTTATGCATACCATTGCATACCATTGGTATTCATACCATTGGTATTCATACCATTGCATACCATTTGTATGCATACCACCGTATTCATACAAGGGTTTTAATTGTTGTTGGGATAAATATATTCACTATTAATTCCCACATTTAATTTTCAATCGAGGCTCGTACACTTCAATGTGCAGGCACAGGAAACATAGGATCAGAACCTAGTCTATGTATAATTCCTGCAGAAACCCCGATAGATCTAGAATTCTAGTTAAATTGAACACAAACAATTTATTGATATTCAAGAGATGAGAGAAAGTTTTTCTCCATAAATTAGAGAATTATATTAATCAAAAATGAATATACATGAGCAACCATCCTCAAAAATAAGAGAGGAGGTGAATATATAGAATTTCCAACATAGAAATTCTAGTAAAAAAAAGCTAGAAATAGCTAAAATAGGTGTCATAAGCTAAGGGAGACCACATAGTTCGAACTAGAACACTAAATATACATGTAAAACACTCATTAATGTCCACAATATTTAAGTTATGTTCATTAGATCACTTAATATCACTTAACTGACAAGAGAAGCAGTTCCAACTCAGTTCGTTGACCCAAAATAACAGTTATTAATGATAGTAAATGCAAAAATCATTAATTAAGGAATAAATATCTCACTCAAAGAGGAGGTGCACATTACCTATTAATAGATGATTTTTTTCATGGGAGAGTTGGAATAAATCGATAAAATCAAGAAAAATCAAGAAAATCAAGAACCGGGAGTTGAGTCTTGATCTAAAATTAGCAGTTTTCCCTAAAATCTAGGGATGAGGTGCCCTTCTTCTCTATGTGGAAAAATTAGGTGAAATAAAGTGTAAATTAATGTATTAAACAATATCTATGAGTCTAGGCTAGGTATAAACTAATGTAAGTTAGGGATATGCTCCAAC
>ML778888.1:474359-491530 GCA_009831015.1 Picea engelmannii
AAGAGGAAAAAAATGTTGAGTGGCCAAATGTGACCTACTCAGTTGTCTCCACGACTCCAAGCATAGCTTTGAGTTCTGTAAATTTCTTTTCAGTGAAGGACTTGGTGAAGATGTTTTCAACCTCAGAGTGTGAATTTGGATCTAAACCAAGTGAAATATAGAAATTTATGGGCAGTAAATTTTCTGTGGCAACTAGGGCTTGAGGAGCCCCAAAAAACTATGATCTAGTCCTTCTTGTATCCGCAAGATCACCAACTAGTTCACCCGCATCTTGTAGTGTTTTCTCTGCCCAAGTTGGAAACTAAGTTGGAGAAGCCATGACCTTCTCCTCATCCTATATATCAGACCTGAAATCCTTCTCTGATGGCTGTTCTAAATTTCTCGAAGAATTTTCGGACTCCTCCTCATCAGTGACAACAAGCGGTTCCTTGGCAGGGTCTTGTGAAAAATCATGCAGTGATTCTTCTTAAAACTTCACACTTCGAGCTAGAATGAACTTTCCATTGTGAGAGTCTAGAAATATATATCCTTTTACACCTTTAGGATATCCAAAAAATATGCATTCAACACTTTGAGTCTCCAAATCCTTCCTCTTATCTGTCGGAATGTGAGCCCATGCTCGTGAACCAAAAATACGAAAGTGCGACACTTTCGGTTTCTTATCGGTCCAACATTCAAAAGGAGTGGTGCCTTTGAGTGATTTGTGAGGAACTCAGTTATGAATGTATGCTCCACAATTAATAGCTTCATCCCATAGATTGGGAGCTAATGATTTCGACTATAGCATACAATTTGCCATCTCTTTTAAGGACCGGTTTTTCCTCTCCGCAACACCGTTCTGTTGTGGTGTATGTGGTACTGTGTGTTGTAGTTGTATACTGATTGAAGGCTGTGGGAATGGGCCCGTGATGTCACTGTGAATCAGAACAAGAGGTGAAGAAGATCTCTGTGCCTTCCCTTTGTCAAACTTTTGCTCTAGATGCTTGCCAAGAATGCATCCTTGACATACATCGCTTCTGAATTTAATAGTTGGCAATCCTTCTACCATGTTTTCCTTGTTGAGTTGATGCAAGTACTTATAGTTTAGATGGACAAATATTTAATGCCATAACCTGATGATATCATTAGATTGTGACAGAAATACAGTGGTAATATATTTAGGAACAAAGTGGGAGAATAAATACAAACGAGAACTATGATCTGCAATTCCATGTGCAAGTTGTGAGCCTATGGAAATGTCAGTAATCACTGCGGAGTCTTGAGTGAACTCCACCTTTCTTCTAGAGCTAGACTGAGTGATCTGATATATCGAGAGAATATTTGTGACCAGCAAGGGAACATGAAGAACATTTGTGAATCAGCCCCCTTCAAGATCAACAATTCCTTCTCTGCACACCTTTGCGGGTGTGGCATCTCCCAAGTAAATTGGGGATTTGGTGCTTTCTTCGATGGAGGAAAATTTATATTTTGATGTAGACATATGGTTCAATGCACCTGAATCAAGGATCCAAGTTGATGGAGTGGATGTGACAACCATTAAATCATGACCATCTCATTCTCTCCCTCCTGTTCTGTTATCATCTTTCTTCTTTGTATTTTCGGGCACCGTGAGATTGTGCTGCTACAATTGCTTAGCCATCTCATCGATAGTCTTCCTCAAGAAATTTTATTTGGGATGAAAAACTTTCAAACAGTAGCTAAAAATTGTTATTTCCTTCTTCTTATTCTTACCCTTAGGCTCAAAAGAGTTCTCCGAAGATTGTGCAAATCTCTCCTTCTTTGATTCAGGAAATTTACCTGTTCTTTTTTCCTTGTCTTTTCCACTACTCTTTGGAGCATGAGTAGCCAAAAATGCTTGGTTCTTGGAACGCTTGATGGCACCCATTTTGAATAAATTATATTTCTCTTGAGTCAATGCTGCAATGAATTCATTCAATGGAGGCATTTTCCATTTTTCCTGAGTCAATTTAGAAGCTTGAAAAGACGACACAAATACAGAATATTCAGGGCCTAGTTTCGAGAGAATTGAAAGGATGAGTTGTTCTTCCCCTTTCGTGACTCCACATGAATTAATTTCAATGAGGAGGGTTTTGAACTTGGTGAATAATTCTTGCAGGTTGTTGAAATGAATTGGACTTAGGGATATGATTTCATTCTCGAGTTGATGCACTCTCATTGCATCTTGCTTGCCGAATAGTCCTTCCAATGTGGTCTAGATCACATTGGGAGTAGTGGCTCCACTGACATGAAATAGGATATCTATGGAAATTTATAGGAATATCAGCCCAATTTATTCATATAATTTATTGAAATACTTTATCTTCTCCTCTACAGTAGTCAGTTCTTTCTCCATTCCCATTGTTACCCGGTAAAGCCCTTTGCTTCAGAGGAGCAAACAGATCTCTGTCTTCCATTCAAAGTAATTGAAAGGATTTAGAATCCATTTTGTGGGCTGAGAGAGATGATCCATTGTTTCTTTTTGTGCCTCTTGATGATCTATACCTACAAATAAAACCGTGTACAATCCAGTAGATTCAATCTAGCTCTGATACCATGTAGAATTCCTGCAGAAACCCCGATAGATCTAAAATTCTAGTTAAATTGAACACAAACAATTTGTTGATATTCAAGAGATGACAGAAATTTTTTCTCCATAAATCAAAGAATTATATTAATAAAAAATTAATATACATGAGAAACCATCCTCAAAAAGAAGAGAGGAAGTGAATATATAGAATTTCCAACATAGAAATTCTAGTCAAAAAAAGCTAGAAATAGCTAAAATAGGTGTCATAAGCTAAGGGACACCACATAGTTCGACCTAGACCACTAAAGATACATGTAACACACTCATTAATTTCCACAAGAGTTAAATTATGTGCATTAGCTCACTTAAGCTCACTTAACTAACAAGAGAAGCAGTTCCAACTCAGTTAACTGACCCAAAATAACAGTTACTAATAATAGTAAAGGAAAAAATCATTAATTAAGGAATAAATCTATCACTCAAAGAGGAGGTGCACATTCATTAATAATATATGAGTTTTTTCATGGGGGAGTTGGAATAAATCATGAATAAATCAAGAAAATCAAGAAAAAATCAAGAAAATCAAGAAAAATCAAGAAAATCAAGAACTGGGAGTTGAGTCTTGATCTAAAATTAGCATTTTCCCCTAAAATATAGGGATGAGGCGCCCTTATTCTCTATGTGGCCAAATTAGGTGAAATAAAGTGTAAATTAATGTATTAACAAATATCTAGGAGTCTAGGCTAGGTATAAACTAATGTAAGTTAGGGATATGCTCCAACAGTCTAGCCTAATATAAATCCAACAAAACAATATTCAAACCCACACTTTTGGAAATTAATACTAAGGATTCATGACTGGGATGTTGGAATAAATTACTGCTATAAAGGTTTAGATCATAGTCTTTCATGCACTCAGGGTGATGTTCATGTGATTAGTCGTTATTAGTCATGATGTTCAATATGCCTCTGTTATATGTTTATGATAATAAGACAAAGAAATGTCAACAATGATCAGTAAAGAATTATCTTATCCACAACCTGAACCCAAAGTTTGAATCTTGAACATGCTAGAATTATTAATCCATGCACCAACATTAATATATAAATCACAACAAATATATCAGTCTTATGATATCTTGTATTGTTATGTTTGAAGAAGGAATATTCAATACAAATAAATGATATTCACCATCTCTTCCAAATCTCATGAGAAAGGATCAAATCCAATATTCAAAAGTGACTTTATAAATGTTACTGAGAGAAGAGTTTTGTCATATGAAAGAGGTGCAAATAGTGATTAACTCCTCAAGCAATGATACCACAAACATATTGTTTATGAAAACCATATTCTTGGCACCAAGACAGTGCAAAAATGGATTATATAATTGTCACATGAATCAAGTGTCAATAATGTTCAAAGGAGCCAAAAAAAAACTTTTGTTGTGTAAAACAACAAAGTGGTGTTATAAAATTAGAATAAAGTTGCACACATATGAAGAATGAGTCTTGAGTCTTATTGATATTGAATAAAAAACAAAACTAGAATTAAAGAGAAGACTAATTAGAAAACACACCATACAATAAAATGAAAATATAATGGACTAAAACTAAATAAATTGAACATAGAAATACTTACCCACATTGAGGGGCCCTTCACAGGTGGATAGCATTGCTAAGAAATGTCAGATCGATACAAGGAGATGCACAACATATCAAAAAAAATCATCTTTTCATTTAATCATGGGACTA
Source organism: Picea engelmannii (assembly GCA_009831015.1). Classification (NCBI taxonomy): domain Eukaryota; kingdom Viridiplantae; phylum Streptophyta; class Pinopsida; order Pinales; family Pinaceae; genus Picea; species Picea engelmannii. The sequence continues at coordinate 478,638 of ML778888.1, forward strand.
TGTTTTTACATGGCAACCAACTCCTTAAACTTTCTCACAAAAATGACTCTCCCACTCACAAAAACTTCATGAAAATAATGGATCCTTCTCACATCCCTATGAGGCTTATTTATGCATAAAATCCATGGAGGAATGTATGAAACCGAATCCCCAAACTCAGAAAACACTTTTTACAATTTTATGATAAATCCCAAAAATTTGGGTTTTTCATCAATTTGGGCATATTTGAGTTAGAGATCCACCCACATATTCTACACTAATTCAAATTTTGGAAAAGTTTCTGTTTTATTCTCAATTTTTCACATTCTAGACAAAACCCATATCATATAAATTCTAGATATGATACCAGATGCATGTAAATCGATGCAGAAGTTGGCAGTTTGAGATTTTTGTTAATTTTTGCAGAATCATTCCCCTTGAGATGGAGGTCCACACATGTGATCTTGGTGAATTCTTCCCCACATGTTCGCATGTAAACATCATTCTAGAACAAACGCATGTACCTGATTTTCTTCTAGAAGCATTTCAAATTTTTTGAACTATTTCTAGTGTCGGATGGCTGTTGATGCTGGTGCCAGACGAGCACAAGATTGGTACCAGACGAGCGTATAATTGGTATCATATGAGCTGAGTACTGGGTGACATGGAGTGTGGGTACTATATAATTGTCCAGGTACCATTTGACTGTAGAACCTTCTAGTACCAGATGACTTCGAGTACCGGATGATCTCCAGTGCGGGTACTGGATGACTTCTAGTGAGATAACACATTTTTTGGACATAGAAACATAGGATTAAACCATCATCAACAAAACTATTGTATAATCATCATTTTAATGAATAAAAGTATGGAAAATGATCTATCAACCACATAGGATGAATAATAGGAGATAATGGAGGTTTATGGTGTAATTAGGAATATACTATGGACAAAATGCAAGGAGAAGGTGTAATGATGAGTGTATTTGTATGGTGGAAAATATGACAAAACTGGAGCCCAACACACCCCCAAGCCCAAGGATTTGCATGTCCTCATGCAAACAAGGGGAAGAACTTATGATACTCTGCTTATAGATTTATGTGACAATGCTTCTTTTGTGTAGGTGTTGGTTCTTGTGGAATGACACTTTGAAAACTATCACAGATTGAATTGCAAACAGAGAAAAAAAATTATCATAAAAATGGAGGACAAGCCCTGGATGGGGTATCAGAGTGATGGTGAATGGTGTGCATGTGTAGAATGGTTTATAAAATGATTGTCATGGTGGTCGTATGAACTTGGATGACTTTATACTTTATATCTTACATTAATTTTAAGAACAATATATACTTTGTGGTTCTTTGTTTGGATAAGCAACAATGATTTCATCCTCTTTAAGATGACTTGAGAACGCTTTATGATGTACAAAGAGAAGACCCTATAGATTTTGTTTTGCATTTGTATACCACATATTTCCTTTTCATTCTTGGGTGTTATCATCATAGTATATTGTTCATTATGACAATTCAAGTGAAGATGGAGGGTTTATTGAGTAGTTGTGATAATGCATAGGGTAATAGTGGTTATGCATCATGTTTTCCAAGTTCTTAGTAAATAAAAAATATTTGTACTAGTTTTACCTCAAGTTACCTTCACTTTAACGTGCATTTCAGGTTGATGAAGTGGGAGATGAATGGGAGTACATGTTGGCTGAAACTGAAGATTAAGCCGAGAAAGACTAAGAGCTGCTAGAGATCTAGGAGAGCATTGATGAATGTACATCTACTAAGATTCCTTTTGTCTCTCCCTCCCCCATGCCTACTAGTTTGCATGTCCTCATGCAAACTCTCATTAGCACACAAAATTGCTACAACATGAAAGTGGACTATGTGGAACCGGTGCATGTTGACTGAAGGATGGAAATGAAGTATGCCAAAAATGAGAGATGCTAAAAATATCCTGAAAAAAGTACCCTCGAAAAAGATTTAAAATTTTGTATTGTTGGCACAAAAACCTACTGGTTTATGTACCAGCATTATCGAAACAAAAAAATCTAAAAGAAATAAGCCAATATTGTTATTATGAAAGAATAAATAAACATTAATGTCATGGTTAAAGAAACAACCAAAACTTTGGAAATGAAATTTATTTTAAAATACTACAAGCATAAAGGAAATTCCTAAATTACTTATTACATACGATTTCATCAATCATTAACATTTGAATTCTCAAGAAACCATATTAATCACGATGGGGTATTTTTCCTCTCATCCATGAACAAAAAAACATGAGGAGATAAGTGGTCTTTGATAAATGAGAAACCAATAGGAAACTAGTCATCCCGGTTTAATTTCTCAGAGAATTTCTATCATTCAAGTCCTATTGATAAAGTTCATATTTGAGTTTAATAGACTCCTACACTTATGGGTCCTGCCTCTAGGATAGTGACATCCTAGGTATGCATGATCAGGTCTTAAGACCATCTTATGGACATTCTCAAATGGAAATTAGATGAGGTTCATTAGCCTTTTTTTCAACCATGCATGCTTATTTTTAAGGATTGACACAAGTATAGTGTTCATACAGACAAATATAGATTAGGCATAATGATAGACATCAAAATCAGAACCCATTGCTAGTAATCATGTTCAATACTCCGATGGGGTAATTTTGACATCTAAGAAATATCTTTCCCAGGAAGAATGCCCCATTTCCCATGATCTTGTTCAGTACCCTGATGGGCTTGCCTAGTTATACCACAGGTCGATACCCGCCGGCAGCAGACCTATTCAGTATCCTGACGGGTTAGCCTCTTACACCCATTTTCCATCAAATGCTCTTATCCCAATATTTACCCTTAAGATAAAATTTATAGATTTATTTCACATGGGTGAATGGGGAAGCGTATTTGAAAACCTTTTTTCAAGATGGGATGGTATTGAGTTGGAAGATATTTTATAGATTACCATAAAATATTGTTCGTATGAAAAATAGACTTATGTATTGAGATTAGGCGAAAGACATATCATGGTAAAACTTACTTAATATGTGGTGAATGAGGCCATGAGAGAATGAACTAAAGGTGCCTCTAGTCCCCAAGTTCATCTTCTCCATATAAGATCGTGTTCCCTCACAAGTAGAAGTTTTATTCACTCTCCTGCTACTATTTGATAAGAATGCTTTAATAACAAGTTCTGATATGAAACTAAGATGTACAAGTTATCTATGGGCATCATTATGCAAACCTTAAATATTTTGTAAATGCCCATAATATTTTAAATATTAGGCTTATGAGAAAATATTATTATTAATAATCAGAAATCTGTATGTAATAAGAAGAAGAAATATCTTAAGTCTTTTTGTTTGTTTTTTTTATGTTAGATCACCAATATTATCTTCATCTCATTTCATTTATTTGAAAAGAAACATGAAAAAATACTACATTTATTTAGAACTAGGTTAACGAACATGCAACTTTTACTCTATCCTATATAAGAACAAGAAATTGTATTTCACGTGTAAGAATATTTCCAATGTATCCATATGCATAATAGGTAGAGAAATACATTCATACTCAGGTTTGAAAGATAAGATTTAATGTATACCAGAATACGAAGAACCGACTGCTTTGATGATGATGTGAATAGTTTTTGAATAAGAGAATGGTGGCTCACTCTGGTTGTCGTCTAGAACCAATGTTCAATGTAATCTTGATGTTCTTGGTTCACTTCCTCACTTAGACCACTCTGCACATCTCCCTCTATCATTCCATGAATATCATCTTCTTTCGGATGGTTTGTCTCTTGGATGCATACTAGATCTAGAGATATGCATGTCAATAACTCCTCGATATCAGGTTCTAGTATTTTCTCTCCATTGAATGATTCTTCATTCTCCTCTATAGTTTGGAAAGGGTGATAAAAGGAGGCTTCTAGATCTTATTGTGGATGTATCTCATGGATTTTTTTTTTATATCACCTCTAGAGAGGCAGACAGGTTCTTGACTATTGTCAATATTTGTTCTTTCTACGAGGCAGAGATTAAGATCCCAACTACTGCTAGGATGGAGAGAGTTCCTCCAAACTCTTAATCATCTTGGAGTCCTTGTTTCTAGTTGATGAGTCTTGTTTCACACATGGATTAGTGTAGAGGGGGGGGGTGTTCTTACAGTGTCCAAAAACTTTTAAAAATCCTAAAGAAATAAAGAGAAGCAAACTAAAATAAAATGTAAGAAAACCAATTATATACTCGAAGCGCCACCATGCTACTAGGACCCTGTTGTCACCAAGTTATCTGTTCACACAAGTTAGCTTCTCTTCTCATATATAAAAAAATGCTAATAAAAAATAAATCTAACAACTGAAAGGAAGAGGACAACCTAAAATTGGAGAAACCCCACTAAAGTGGATGTGTGGGCTCTTCCCTCACATTTTACTGTCTTCTCTCTACCTGATCCGAAAAGATATTTTAAACGACAAAGGTTGAGTTATTTTACCATTTAGGAAAACTAATGAAAGAGGAAACATAGAATCCATAAGATAATATATAGATTTGAACATAATCACAAAGAACAATAAACCATAAAACACCAAAGTGATAACAAAGTTTGGCAATCTCGCCTACATATTCGTGTCGTTCTCTCAGTGGGTGAGACTTTCTTATTTCTGTTAAAATATTTAAAAATACATCATAACACTTCCAAAAAGGTTACAAACTAATCTGGTCTTGTCCTACCAGATCTCAAGAACCCAACAAAACTAACGGAACTCAAATCAGATGAATGGAGCTCCTAGATATGGCCCTCAAAGGTGCTCTATTCAATGGATTCCCTACATAAAAATGGATTTGGCTCAACAATTATTCAACATTTCTATGTTCTGAACGTCCTATATGGCTTCAAGAACCTCTGTTTTATATAAAATAGAAGTGGGTAACAAACTCCTAAATTCTCCTCCATATCTGACCTCAAAAAGGGCCCAAGATCCTCCAAAAATGACCAATATCTCTCAAAACTACTGAGAAAATCAATAAAAATCATACAATATAGTTTTAAAACCCACTTTGGCATAAATTAAGGGTGAAACCCCTTTTTCTCGAGCTCCTATTCACCCGGGCACCTCCATGTTCCCTAGCGCTAGGCCTTAGCCCCTTTTGTCTCGATCCTCGGTCGCATCTATGGCCATGTGGATTGGTTCTAACCTCCACACACCCTTATATGGTTCTAGCACCTAGATTATAGCCTGTGGTTATGCCCCTTGGTTGGTGGGATAGCCCGACTGACTAGGGATAACCCCATAACCTTCATGCCACGAACTAACATACGGGTCATATGCAATATAGGTAGTGAAATCGAGGGCTGAGGGGGACAGATGGAATGGGCACGTACCAATGTTATCACACAGGTCATATGTTATGGTTATATGCTACGGTTTATGTCGGGGGATGGGGATAGACCCCAGCCCTTTTCTCTTCATGTTACATAATATAACCAAGTTTAAATATCAACATCGCCACCATAGGTTAATACCCACCATGTAGGCGAGCTAGTATCCTGACCTACACGAAGATGTAGCCACCCAAAGAGGTCACGAGGTCGAACGCCATGGACTCTCAAACAACTTTTAACTAAAAGCCAATAAATGGGTGCCATGTGGCATCCCAGGACTGGGCCATGTGGCATTGCCACAGTCTCTAATAAATGCCATGTGTCAAAGCATGATTCAACCAATTCCAACCCAGTCAACATGCCACATATCCGACCTGTCAACATCCACCATACCTGGCACATCACCCAGCTGCCATGTGTCATACAGATGTATGGCCTCACCACATTAACCTGTCCCAGGTGTCACCCTTACATTGGTGCCACGTGTCACACCCTGATTCTTCCACATGTTCCTTTTGAGTCAGAACCAATGCACCCTGCTAGCTTAGTTGTATGGTCATATGACCTGTACAATCAGCCACTGCGTCAATAGTGTACGGACTGTACAATAATCAAATCTTGCCTGCTTGGCAAAACAAACATATCATGATATCTTGGTCATACGATGTTTGTTTGAGTTCGTTGAAGTTGTGTTGGGTTAATAACATCGAGGCATATGCACACGTCCGTTTTTAATACATTCTGAGAAATTTTATTTTTAGGCCTTCCTAGACCCCATCTTGGCTCCTGGATCCAATTTGGATCACACCTCCCCACTAAAGAAATTTTGGTCCTCCAGAAGGTTACAAAATATACCTTACTGATTACATACTCATAAATATAAAAGAAAACACGATGTTGTTCAATATGATGTTATAACATGTCATCATTTCAACATGTGTGATTACATTAATGGAAGCAAAATACAATGAAGATGTGGCATCCACTTCTGGCATAACCAAGTGACTATTTTATTTGCTTCATGTTGTTCATCTTGCTTCATTGGTACTTACTCTTCCTTTTTGAGTACATGCACAATGCTTTTGTCCTTTCTTGGACAAAGCTCTGGATTAAGCTTCCAACATTTAGTGTTTTGATGTCCATCCCTGTTGCAATAAGTGCAATGGGTTTTTGGCATCCAGACTTGTTTTCCCTTCTGTTTATTCCATTGTGGAGTTGAGTCTTTATGTCACGTCTCCTTCCTGGTCGACATGAATTTCCTGTACAAATATTGACTCTTCCAACACTTGGAAACACAATGCTTGGGTGAATGACAAGACGTACAAGGATACATGTTCCACAAGTTTTGGATTACACGATTATTATTTTTATAATCAAAAAGAGATTTGGAACAACCATGACCATTATACCTATCTTGTTGATATTCACTTTTCTTTGGATATGAATTTCATTCACTATCACAATCAAGGAGTGATACATCATCACCTTTCGTGAATCGTTCCTGGAATGACTTAGGTTGGCCATTTGAAGAATCACTTGCTTCCAATGCTTTAGATCTTTCTCCAATCGCCAATCCTAAATAACAAAGTCTTTCCATAAACTCTATGGGATTAATGATACCTTTTCCCTTACTTCCAAGGCCCTTTCCTTCATAACCCATCTTGATTAGCAATTTCAAACATATACCTTTTGTATGTTTTTCAAATGCACCAAAACCATCTTGATGAGAACAATGTGAAATTGATGAATGACTTCCACTGCATACCTCAGAGATGTTTTATGAATTTGTTGTAGAAGGAAATTCCTTCAACTCTTCTTCACTTTTGTTGTTCTTTGAAGTTTTCACTTGAACCGATCTCTTTCGTTCTAGGTAGTCTTCATAAAACACTTTCACCATCTCAGCCATGTCAAAGAGAGTTTTTCGCATATCCTTCTCATATTGATAAAGTCCCTCTATAGATTCCATTTTCCTGGTAGTCATGCAAACTCAAAATCCAACCATCAACTAGCTCTAATACCACTTGATCTGAAAAGATATTTTAAAGGACAAAGGTTTAGTTATTTTACCATTTAGGAAAACTAATGAAAGAGGAATAATTAAAGAGGAAACATAGAAGCCATAAGATAATATATAGATATGAACATAAGCATGAAGAACAACAAACCATAAAAACACCAAAGTGATGAGGGAGTTTGGAAATCTCTCCTACGTCTTCGGGCCTTTGTCTCGGTGGGTGAGGCTTTCTTATTTCTGTTCAAATATTTAAAAGTACATCATAACAGTGCCAAAAATGTTACAAACTGATTTGATAAGGCCACGTGGCACCGTCACGTTCGCCAATAAATGCCATGTGTTAGAGCGTGATTCAACCACTTCCAACCCAGTCAACATGCCACATATTTTTCATGTCATCATCCACCATACCTGCCATGTCATCCACTACCACATGCCGTACAATTGTACATCCTAGCCACGGCAGCCTGTTCCATGTGTCACCCTTATAGTGGTGCCACGTATCACAACCTGATTCATCCACATGTTCCTCTCTAGTTAGTGCCAACACACCCTTTCGCGTTAGTTGTATGGTCATACGACTTGTATAGTCAGTTGCCACATCAACACTGTACAGACTGCATAGACTGTATAGTCATCAAATTTTGCTTGTTTGGAAAAACAAACAGAGCGTGATATCTTGGTCATATGATGTTTGTTTGAGCCTGTTCAAGTTGAGATGGGTTCATAATGTCGATCCCTACACACACGTTTGTTTTAAAGAGATGTTGATCACTTTAAGTTTTAGGCCTTCCTGGACCCCATCTTGGCTCCTGGCTTCAATTTGGATCACCGCCCTTAGGTCATCCTTAAAATGACACTGCACTTGCATGAAAATAAATACAGTTGCATGAAAGGAATAATAAAGGCTTTGGAGAAATAAAAACAACCTACATATTCTTGAATCCCTTTAGCACCTCCCCGACAAGGACGCCAAAATGTTGGGCTAAATATATGCACTATTAATTCCCACATTTAATTATCAACCGAGGTTCGTAATCTTCTAGGTGAAAACGCAAGAAACACAAGATCAAAGTCTAGTCTAGTCTAATCTAAAGCTGACAAAACAATATTCAAACCCACCCAATATTCAAACCCACACTGCTAGAAATTAATACTAAATATTCATCACTAGGATGTAGGAATAACTTAGTGCTATAAAGGTTTTGATGACAGTCTTTCATGCACTTGGGGTGATGTTCATGTAATTAGTCGAGAGTATATTACTTAAGTTTCCTATCCTTCAATGGACTCCAGTAGTGGTTAGCTAAGCAAAACTAAATCAAAGAAAACTATATTAAAAGACAATGAAGACAATCTGAAAATGACTTGTAAACAAATGAAACTAAAATTTCAAGACAATTCTTTAAATGGGTACAACAACAATAATGAAATCTATGTAACAAAACAATGGATCTCTAAACTAGTGAATGAATGTAATTTTTTAACAGTGATCTATGGAAAGAAATAGATGGAAAGAGATGCACTTTGTATTCAATGGATGCCAACATGCTCTGCATATCAGTGCATGCAACAATATTTAAGAATCACATGATTACATCAAGATTCAAGGTGTGTATGTTATATGTTTGTGCTAATAAGACAAAAAAATGTCAACAATGATAACTAAAGAATTATTTTATCCAGAACCTGAACCCAAAGTTTGAATCTTGAAAATTCTAGACTTATTAATCCATGCACCAACATTAATATAGAAATCACAACAAATATACCAGCCCTATGATATGTTGTATTGTTATGTTTCAATAAGGAAGATTCAATAAAAATAAATGATATTCACCATGTGTTCCAAATCTCATGAGCAGGGATCAAATCCAATGTTCAAAAGTGAATTTATAAATGTTACTGAGAGCGGAGTTTTGTCATATGAGTTTTGTCAACTCCTTAAGAAATGATACCACAAACATATTTTTTATGCAAACAAGATTCTTGGCACCAAGACAGTGCGAAAACAGATTATATACCTATCACATGAACCAAGTGTCAACAATGTTTAAGGGAGCCAAAAAAACTTCAGTTGTGTAAAACAACAAAGTGGTGTTATAAAATTGGAATAAATTTGCAGACACATGAAAAATGAATGGTGAGTCTTATTAATATTGAATAAAAACCAAAACTACAATTAAAGAGAAGACTAATTAGAAAACACACCATACAATAAAATGAAAATATAATGGACTAAAAATAAATAAATTGAACATAGAAATGCTTACCCACACTGATGGTCCCTTCCTAGGTGGATATCATTGCTTAGAAAGATCAGATCGGGCCAAGGATATGCACAACATATCAACAATAATCATCTTTTCATTTAATCATGGGACTATGTTTTTACATGGCAACCAACTCCTTAAATCTTTCTCACAAAAACAAATCTCCCACTTAAAAAAGATTCATGAAAATAATGGCTCCTTCTCATATCCCTATGAGGATTATTTATGCATTAAATCCATGGAGAAATGGATGAAACCAAATCCCTAAACTCAGAAAACAATTTTTACAATTTTAGGGTAAATCCCAAAAATCTAGGTTTTTCATCAATTTGGGTAGATTTGAGTTAGAGATCGACCCATATATTCTACACCAATTCGAATTTTGGAAACATGTCCACATATTACTCAATCTTTCACATTATATACAAAAACCATATCGTAGAAATTCTATATATGATACCATATGCATGAAAATCGAGGTGCAAGTTGATAGTTTGAGATTTTTGTTATTTTTTGCAGAATCATTCCCCCTGAGTTGGAGGTCCAAACATGTGATTTGGGTAAATTATGTGACAAGTCTGCATGCAAACATCATTCTGGACAAAACCCATGTCCCTTAGTTTCTTCTAGAAGAATTTTAAATTTTCGAACTATTTCTAGTACGAGACAGTTGTTGATGCTGGTAACGGACGAGCACAACATTGGTACTAGACAAGCACATAACTTGTACCAGACGAGATGAGTATTTAATTACATGGAGTGTGGGTACCAAATGACATGGAGTGTGGGTACTAGATGACTGTCTAGGTACCGGTTGACTGTAGAACCTTCTGGTACCAGATGACTTGGAGTACCAGATGGTCTCCAGTGTGGGTACAAGATGAATTCCAGTGAGAGAACATATATTTTGGACATATAAACATCGGATTAATCCATAATAAACAAATATTTTGTATAATCATCATTTTAATCACTAAAATTATGGGAAAATATGTATTAACCTGACGCAACACCCCTACCTCAGCAGGTTCTGCACGACCTCCCTGTCTAATTATCATTCTTAATCTTCCCTTTTGAGTCTGATTGAATATTTGATTCCCCACAGGAACCTTCAACAGACAAGTGTTTATCCATGGGTCCTTCTTAGGAGCTATGCCTATGTGAATAAGAAGTAAGCGCCAACTCTCATCCACGTGACCAGTTGACATGACCACACTTTTCGCTTGAATGGTATATCAAGTTTTGCAACTTCACAAACCTAGTATGAGTCCTTGACTCCTTCCATCCAAAAAAACCTGAAAGGCTAATGGTTCCTTTGACTCCTCCCTTGAATTTACTTGATGTGACCTCTATCTAAAACCTAGGGCCAAATATTTCGGCACTTCAGAATTTCGCATCTCGATGATTCGAAATGCAGCAAAACCCTTCGTCGATAACCAAAATTGTGATGAATCCTCATCACGATCAATGAATCTGAGCTCCCTATGATCTGATAGTCCTACTTCTATCGATACTTCACGAATCAGGAGTTCATAACCCTGGACTCCTAGCCACAATGTCTTTCGTGCCCTGGATTATGAAAAGGTAGATTTAAGCACAAGATCAACAACCCTCATTGATTTGGATCCAACGACCACTATCCCTCCTGAGCTTATGAGTGTTGAAAGACACTCACCCTTAATCTCCCTACTGGTCTGCAAGATCCAATGACCCATGAAACTTTGCGGATTCTCCCTCTGAAATTTTGGATCATTCGTTCGAACTTCGCAAAGGCTTCTGCCCAACTACCTTGTCCTTTTCTTCTTCTGACTTAATTTTTGTGAAGTATTTTTAGGCTTTGTTCTTCCTTTGAATCCTCTGAATTCTCTATCCTTCCTGAGCTTTGACCTTTGTTACGGATTCAAAGCTTTAAAAATACTCTTGCGTGAACTCCTTGTGGCATTCACAATACCCTCTGTGTAATGATCCCAAGCCATTATGCAAGGATCATCACTGTTTTGGTGTCCTTTTATAAACTTTTTTCCTGGTTGTGGTATTTCATCAAATAGTTTGTTGATATATTTGTTTAGTTGTGTTTATATGTGTGTATGCAAAAAATAACATAAAGAGATAATCATCGAACATAACTCAACCATATGCAATAAGATAGACAAGCCCAAAACATCTCAAATCTTCTTTATTCATAAAATAGAAGAATCTGCTACAATGGAGATGTCGATCTGGAATGCTCAACATATGGCCAAGATGATAGACAATAGATAACAAGTATGAGATACTACAAAATTCTCCCTCTGATACAAAACAAGCCTCCAAATGTTGGATAAGAGATGAAGACCAATGCCAAGTGCCAAACCCCTCAAGCTAGAAGATGCCACACTTTGCTAGATAACTGAAGCTCATCAACAATTCGGCCCTGGTAACAAAGATGTCCAATCATCTCAAGACAGGTGCCAAACAGTAGATCGGGTGATGGTAAGAACAACCCAGGTGCCCGAATCTCCAAGATCCCTCTTAATCTTTGTAGATCTGAACTCCGCCACTGAATGGTGCACCCCACTAGATGCCTGAAACCCTAGATAATTCAGCCCAGGTGAATGATCCCTCCAAATCTCCTGAAACTCTCCAAACTAATAGATCAAGATGCTGTAATGAGAACCCAAGTGCTCAAATCATCAAAACGCTTGCTAGATCCTTAGATCTAGCTGCTCTCCAAATGATGGTGCACCCTCCTCTTGGGAAAACGTCCCACTCTCAATACAAATCAATCTTCCACTGAAAGACTCCGGAAAAACACCAAGAATGATGCCAAGAAACCTACAAAGGAAACCCAATACCTATAATTCCCAGAATCCCTTCTCCTTAGCTAGGACGAATCCCTCCTCGATGAATGGTGCACCCCCCTTGCTGGAAACCCCCAACTGGTGTGCCCTCTCTCTATCTGCACAAGCAACTGATGTGGAATCCTCTTGCAACTGAGTAGATATAGAACTAGAATGGTGTGGGAACATATTTCAGCTCCAAGACCAATATTGGGACAAGCTAGGTGGAATCTTTCACAACCGAATCGTCCTCTAGGGTTTGTTAAGTCAAAACCCTCAAAACCCCCAATGTTGGGCTCACTAGCTAGAAGCCATAAATCAAAATAAGATCATACATGAATCATGAGTAGAGGCCCCTGCCTTCCTTTTATACTTTTCTGGCTCACCTTGTCCCTCCAAAGTGAATTTCATTTTATTAATAT
>ML778888.1:491580-520456 GCA_009831015.1 Picea engelmannii
ATTCCAATGAGCTATTACACTGAGAGGTTCCTCCAAGTAATGTGCCCAAAATGACCTCTTCAGTGAATTCCATTGACTTATAGCTCAAAATAGTCAAAATCATGGAAATCATCGGAATGCAACGAAACCAAATCCAACCTATGAGAAATGGCTCATAATGATGGAATATGATCATCAATGCAAGATGGACCCCACAATGCCTCTCAAATACCCTTGTACTCGCTCTAGCATCCATCTGGATACTTTGGTCATTATAAATCTCTGCCCTGTGATGATGTCCCAAAGTGGGGACATTACACTCTGGCTATCCACCACCTCCAACTCTGTGCACTTCCTTGCAATATCAATTATTCAACCTTCCTTATCGTTGGTAAAGTCCAAGAATCTCTTTGGCTTGCGCACACTTTGCACGGCTCGACGCTATACTTTCACTTATGTTGGTATAAGAACAATGGTATCCCTCCTGAGATTTTCTCAGATAAAACTCAGAACTTTGTGAACGTACTCCTTGCAGACTCTCACTGCACTCCTTGCAGGATTTATTGGGAAGTTAAACAACTGAAACTTATACTAATCCTCTCACAGACTTCATACATTCAACATGAACTCAAAATCATACACACACATAGCATTGGAAACACATGTATGAAAGAGAACATAAGAAAACTGTAAACATACCATTTAAAGATGTAAATGAAATGCATAAAAACACAATGAGTTTGGATCAAATCCTCCTTATATTAATCCAAGTGCATTTTTACATGAGTTCAATAGAAGCAGTTATCCGTTTATGGGATTTCTACAATCTTTGTTCTTTTGCTCTCTTATTCTCTTGCTCTATCGCCTACAATTGAGAATAATTTTTTATTTTTTTTTAATACAATACCTACGAGGGAGATTTCTAGAGTTTTCCCTCTTACACCTCTAGCTATCTAATAAGAATTTAAAAGCTACCTACTTTACATTCATTAAAATTAAATGCCTCCATATTCGACAGATGAGAGAAACGCTCAAGATCTGTTTACAATCTCCAAAACATAAATGCAAATACATCCTTTAATATATTTCATTAATGCTTTATCCTTTGAAATTCAAAATGTTCTCAAAACGTGCGTTGTTGCAATTCCAGTTGTCCTTCACCTTTTCTCTTGCTTTGTTGGCTCGCTTACGATGCTCCTGCATCATACTCCCTTGCTGAAAAATTCATGGACTCTTGTTCATGAGCTCCTGCACTGTATGTCCATGTCATTGGATATCTTCTTCACCTTCCCAACTGGCATCCTCAATCGGGTGTCACTTCCACTTTATCAAATACTCAAATTATTCTTTTCTTCGGGTCTTGTTCCCAACTCTCGGGTCAATTATTTTTTCCATCTGCGTCTTTTCAGGTACAGGTAATTGTTTAACCCATTGAATTTCCTTTTGATCCTTCGAACCCTCTGTTCCATCATCTTTGTAAGGATACAAATCTGCTATGTTGAATATGGGCAAGATGCCCACATCATTTGGAAATTCTATCTCATAAACATTGGCCTCAAATTTCCTCAAAATATTGCACGACCCTATCTTCTTCATCTTCAATTTATTATGCGTTCCCCTTGGGAATCTCTCTTTCCTTAGGTGAGATAAGACTAAATCTCCCACATCAAAATAAAGTTCTCTTCTATGTTGATCTTCTCTATGCTTGTATTCCTGGTTGGAATTCTTTAGCTGCTCCTTAATCTTGCTGTGAAGCTCTTGCATGTCTACTGCAAAATCCTCAGCTCCAACACTTATGACTTCGCTCTGCCCTAAGTCTCTCAATTCAGATACTCCCTTCGACTTCATTCCATTCACTATCTAGAATGGGCTCTTTCCTGTTCTTCTGTTAGGTGAATCATTATATGAAAATTCCACTTGTGGCAAAATCTAATCCCACTGAATGTGATGTTTAGCTACTAAACTCCTCAATAAATCTCCCAAACTTCGGTTCACTACCTCAGTCTGTCCATCCGTCTGAGGTATCCCTGTATTTGCATTTATGATGAGATAAAAGACAATTTTTTATGTTTTTATCTCATAGTGTCCTCTAGAAATATGTTTATGTTTGCATTTATAGTATCTTCCATAGTGTCCTCTAGAAATGAGCAACAAATTTGGTATCCCTGTCCGAAACAATACTCCTAGGTAACCCATGTAGTCTAACAACTTCTTTGAAAAAACAAGTTTGCAATGTGAGTTGCATCATTGGTTTTCTGACATGGAATGAAATGTGCCATTTTTGAAAATCGATTGACTACCAAAAATATGGAGTTGCAACCCCTCTGTTCCCTTGAAATTCCTAACACAAACTCCATGCTTACCACATCCCATGACCTCTTTGGTACTAGCAATGGTTGATACAATCTTGTATTTTGTCTTCTCCCCTTTGCATGTTGACAAATTCTGCATTTGTTGACAAATTTCTTGACATCTGTCCTCATCCCTGGCCAATAATATAAATTTTTCAGTTGCATGAATGTTTTTTCATGGCCGAAATGTCTAGCAAATCCCCCACTATGCTTTTCCTTGAAAAGATTCTCCCTCAAAGAACTCTTCCAAATACACAATCGATTTCCTTTGAATAACAGTCCATCATGAACCATATATTCAATCCATTAGATTATGTTTCTTAAAATAGGATTCTCAGATGCTTCATAAGCGTCTTTAAAATCTAGATCATCTCTATACATATCCTTAAGGCTATCAAAACCTAAGGTCTTCACATAAAACTTCTGCAAAATCAAACATTTCCTACTCAACGCATCAACAACCTTGTTAGAAGTTCCAAAAATGTGTTTTATAACAAAAGTAAAGTTTTGCATAAATTCAACCCATTTCATGTGTTTCTATTTTAGCTTCTTCTGTTGAGTTATGAATTGTAAAGCATGGTTGTCACTATACAAGACAAAAACTTTCGGAATCAAGTAGTGCCTCCATTTCTTCAATGCCTACATTATTGCATAAAATTCTTTATCATACATGGGATATTTCACTTTGGCATCGTTCAGCGTCTCACTGAAGTATGAAATCAGATT
This sequence comes from Picea engelmannii, assembly GCA_009831015.1. NCBI lineage: Eukaryota > Viridiplantae > Streptophyta > Pinopsida > Pinales > Pinaceae > Picea > Picea engelmannii. Next base: position 494,637 of record ML778888.1, read on the forward strand.
GTCTTGACTCAAGACTACTCCAATCGCCAATCCACTTGCTTCACATCTGACTTGGAATGTCTTATTGAAATCTGGCAGAACCAAAACTAGTTGTAAAGTTATTTTCTCCTTCGACAACTTAAAAATTCTTTGTGCTTCCTCTATCCAATGAAAAGATTTATGTCTTTTCTTAACTGTGTCCATCATTGGTGTAGCAATTCCACTAAAATTTATGATGATTTTCTTGTAAAAACTAGCCAATCCATGGAAGCTTCTGACTTCAAAGATGTTCTTTGGTGATGGCCAATCCCTAATTTCTTTTACCTTCTCAAGATTCATCTTTAACTCATTCGAAGAAATTAAAAACCCCAAATAAATGAGTTCTTTCTTAATGAAAGATGACTTCTTCAAATTTATCAACAACTTCACTTGTTGCAACCTCCTCAGCAATAAAGTTAGGTGTCTCAAATGTTCTTCCTCAGTTTGACTGAATATCAGTATATCATCAAGATACACAATCACAAACTTTCCAATGAAATCTTTCAAGACTCCATTCATCAACCTCATGAAAGTACTTGGCGCATTCATCAAACCAAATAACATGACAAGCCATTCATACATCCCTACATTCATTTTGAATGTTGTCTTCCATTCATCACCTTCTCTCATTCGAATTTGATGATATCCGCTTTTCAAATCAATTTTTGAAAAAAAAATTGATCCACTTAAGAAATCCATCAAGTCATCCATCTTCGGTAAAGGAAATCTATACCTGATGGTGATTTTGTTTATATCCCTTGAGTCCGTACACATTCTCCATCCACCATCCTTTTTTTGACTTAACATTGTTGGTACAGCGTATGGACTCAAGATTTCTCGAACCAATCCCTTGTCCATCAAATCCTGGACTTGCTTCTTAACTTCCTCATTCTCCTGTGGCATCAATCTGTATGTTTCTTTTTTTGGTAAACTTGCTCCTACTATAAGGTCAATTTGATGGATTATACTCCTGATGGGTGGCAATGAACATGGTAAATCATCCACCACTATATCAACAAATTCCTCCAGCAGTTCTTGTATTTCCTTTGGTAGATCATCTATCGAAGTACTGGTCAAAATGACTCTAGTTTTTCTCACTACAACAAACTACATATCATCTTATTTCTTGACTTCATCAAGAATCTCCTTCCCAATCATGAGAAGTATAGTTTTTCTCGCTTCTACTTTCACCTTCTTGTCTTCACTTGGTAGCAACATGCATCCAACCATTCTTCTCTAAGGTGTATGTGTTCTTTCTCCCATCATGAACAACATTTCTGTCATATTGCCATGGTATCCCCAACAAAAGATGACAGAAAACCATGGGAATAACATCACATAAGATTTCATCTCTATATCCCCCTATCTTAAATTCAACTAAACATTGTTTAGTGACAGTTACTTGATGACCTTTTTGCAACCATGAGACTTTGTATGGGCTTAGATGTGCAACTGTCTCTAATTCTAGCTCCTCCACCCTTTCTATGGATACTATATTGTCTGTACTTCCAATGTCCACTATTACCTTTCATACCCTATCCTTGGTCTTGCCAGTAGTTCTAAACAAACTGTGTCTTTGGAATGGATTCTCTATCTCCTTCTCTGGCTTTAATATAATTTTCCTCATCATTAAGGATCTTCCACCTTCTGCATCTTCTACCTCAACATTTCTCCTTTGCACTTCTGAAATGTGAGCTTCGCCTCCTCCATATCTTTTTCTATCAGGACATTGATAAGACTTATGTCCGATATTTCCACAGACAAAACACTTTATCTCACCACCTCTGCTTCTTCCTCTTCCTCTAGCTTGAGGAAAAGTGTTTCCATCGGCATATTGTCTTCCCTGTGAACTTCCTCCTCTCTCAGGGTGAGTATGAGGTTTCTTCTCTTCATTCTTGGGCTTCTGCACTTTGTCTTGGGAAAATGCTTTTCCTCTACTCCGACTTCTACCTCTGCCCTAGTGACCTTGCTTTCGTGTCAATTTTTCTTCATCCTTCAGAGAAATCTGATAATAATCTTCTACATTCCTGATTTTCACCACGCTCATTTCATCTTGAATTTCATATCTCAAGACATTCATGTATCTGGAGAATTTTTCATCATCACTCTCGTGGCGACCCGCTCTAATATTGAGTCGGTAAAATTCCTTAGTGTATTCTTTCACTGTCATCCCCTTCTGTCTCAAATTCTGCATTCTTCGAAACAAATTAATCTAGTAGTCTCTAGGTATAAACTTGGCTTTCATCTTTGTGACCATCCTATCCCAAATTTTAATTCTTTTCTTGCCTTTGCAATGCCTGTCAGCCTGCAGTTCATCCCACCACAGTGTTGCATGCCCTTTAAGTCTAGTGATGGCATGTTTGACTTTCTTATCCTCTTCGATATATTCATAATTGAAGTAGTTATCCAGATCTCTAAACCAATGAAGTAGCTCTTTGACATCTAATTTTCCTTCATACATCTGAATATCCATCTTTTCCTTGGCACCTATTCTCACAATAGCTCTAAATAAATGTTCTTCTGTAGCATCTTCAACTACAATTTCTTCTCCAACGTCAGCCTCATTTTCACTTTCGGATTCACTGACATCTTGAACATCAATTGTCCATCTCTATGTTGTCTCCATAGAATTTAATTAAGAACAAAGTTCTCTCATTTCTCTTTCCATAGTTGGATTGGGCATTGACCTATCTTGACGTCATCTAGGCGACATTGATTCAAATCCGTTCCACACAGAATTCGAATTGCAACTTGCCTTTTGTCCTATCTTGCTTACAAAAAAAAATGGTTGTAATCTTTGATACCACCTAACGAAACACCCCTACCTCAACAAGTTTCGCATGAACTCTCGGTCTCAGGACCATTCTTAATATCCCCTTTGAGTTTGATTGACTCTTTGATTCTCCATACAAACATTCAATACACAACTTTTTATCCGCAGGTCCTTCTTAGGAGCTACGCCTATGCGAATAAGAACCAAGTGCCAACTCTCATCCATGCGACCAAACTTTTCTCCTGAATTGTATATTGGGTTTCGCGACTTCTCAAACCTAGTATGAGTCCCCGACTCCTTCCATCCCCGAAACCTTGAAACTCTGACGGGTCCTTTGAATCCTCCATTGAATTTACTTGATGTGACCTATGTCTAAAACCTGAGGCCAAATATTTCGGTACTTTGGAATTTCATGTCTCGACGATTTGAAATGTAGAAACACCCTTCACTGATAACCAAAATTGCGATGAATCCTCTTCACAATCAACGGCTCTAAGCTCCTCATGATCTGATGTTCCTTCTTCTATCGAGAGTTCACAACCCTTGACTCTAAGGGACAACGTCTTCCACGCCCCGAATTCTGAAAAGGCGAATTTAAGCACGAGATCAATGAACCTCGTTGATCCGGATCCAACAACCACTATCCCTCCTGAGCTTACGAGTGTTGAAAGACACTCATCCTTAATCTCCCCATTGGTCTGCAGGATCCAACGGCCCACGGAACTTTGACAATTCTCCCTCTGAGAGTTTCAACCATTCGTTTGGACTTCTCATGCGCTTCTGCCCAAATACCTTGGCATCTTCTTCTTCTAACTTAACTTTTGTGAAGTAGTTTCAGTATTTGTTATTCCTTTGAATCCTTTCAATTATCTATCCTTCCTGAGCTTTGAACTTTTTTATAGATTCAAATATTTAAAAAGACTCTTGAGCGCACTCCTTGCAGAATTCACAATACCCTCTCGTTATCCACCATGTCCAACTCTCTGCACTTCCTTGCAACATTAATTCTTTGATCTTCCTTCTTATTGGTAAAGTCTAACAATCTCTCTTGCCTATGCACACTTTGACTAGCTCGACTGATTGCACCCAGCCCTCCCAACCCCCAGTTCAGAATTCCATGCACACAGGATCTTTCCTCTTCCACTGGCCCAAACAACTCTCAACTATTGGCTCTTCTATTTCCCTTTCGGGAAATATGCACCCACAAATAACTTCGAGAAATTTTCCCCTTTATACTTCGGGAGATCGGACTTCGTGATTTTGTGAACCCAGTGGTCAAGGGCCTTGTCTCTCAATCTTTGAAACCCAAAGTTATGATACTTGGCCCTTTCTCTCTCTATTTTGGATTTCTCCTTATCGCAATTTCGGGGGCTGCGATGTCAAGCAACTCGTCCCCTCGACTCCAGAAACCTGATTTACCGAAACTCCAATGTTCTTGCAAGCTATGACTTTTCAACAGCCCTTCATTCCATCGAGACTTCAGACTTCGTGATTTCACGAATCCTGAAACAAAGATTTCGGGACTTCATCCCACGAAACCCCGAAATGGTCAACTAAATTTGACTTCCATGTCAATGATGCGCCACCTGTCCACCTTGCTGATTCTGTGGCCCACAAAATCCTTTCTCCCCTTCGGGACTTCGCGTTTCACGATTTCACGAGTCCTGGTGCAAGGATTATGAGACTTTAATCTACAAAACCCCGAAATAGAAATCCATTTGTAAATCCAACGGCTCCTGTAGGCTTGAATCTATGGTTTTTCCTCTCCTGAGCTTGAACCCCTTTAAAACACTCACCGTAACTCCCCTGCTCCACCGTGAGATCTGACAACTCATGGGACTTCGTGAATTCTCCACAGAGAATTCCGACTGTACGTCTCTTCCCTTCACAAGGACTCCTGCAACTTTTTACCAAATGGTTTTCCCATAGTTTTTAACTGCCTGCAATCGCAAAATTGCAACGCCTTCTCATTGTTCCAATACACAAACTTCCTGTGCTTCCTTCAACAACTTCGAAGGCTTTATCCTTCCTGAACTTTCTTCCAACTCTGAGTCTTGAAGAAGACTCCTGCACACACTTCTTGTGGAAATCCTTCAATCACTCCAAGGAATTGAATTCTTTCAACTCTGCGCACTTCCTGCAGCAGCAGTCTCTCAACAAATCATTCAGGTTACCAAACCTGAAACTCTACTCGGCCTGCGCACACCTTGCACGGCTCCTGTGCCTAGCTGCACTTCTAAGGGAATGAGAACAAAATCTATCTTATCTGAGCTTTCAAATACAAACCTCTAAGCCCTTTGTCAACACACTGCTTGTGGACAATTCAACTAGACTCCTTGCAGGAACTCTTGCTCATATAGAGAAACAATTGAAACTCATTCCTTTACCCTTTCCTCTCAGATTTCAAACATTCAACAAGAAATCATTCATACATAGCATAAAAGCAATTTCATGATAGAAAGAGTAAAACCATGAACATACCATTTAGCATACACATGCAAGAAACAAATACAACGCCATGAATCTGAATTAAGACTTCTTCTATTAACTCAAATCTATGTACATGGGTGCTTTTCAAAAATAGTTTCTCTGTTCCATCTCTGTATGCTCTTCTCTTGGTAATGTTCTTCTTCTCTATCATACAATAATACAATGAGGGTGTCTATATCTGTTTTCCCTCTGCTCCTAAAACTGTCTAATCTACACATTAAATTCTATCTACTTGCATTAACTATCATAAATGCCTTCTACCTACTAAGGACGAGAGCGGATCGCTCAAGGTCCATTTACATTTTACAAGTGTGCCTCCACTTGATGACTTCATTAATATTTCAAGAAGTTTTCAAAATTTGTGTTGGGCGCTTTTTCCAGCTGTCTTTTGCCTCTGCGCTGGCTCGCTTGAGATGCTCATGCATCATACTCCCTTGCTTGAAAATTTCCATGGGCTCTTGTCCATGAGCTCACACACGGTCTGTCCATGCATCTGGATCTATTCTTTGTTCTCCCAGCTGGCATATTCAACTGGATGGCCCTTCCACTTGACCAAATATTCAAAGTATTTCTTTCGCCTGGTCTTCTTGCTAACTCTTTTGTCCAGTATGTGCTCCATCTGCAGCTTTTCTGCAACTGGCATCTGTTTTCGCCAATGAACCTCTGGCTGTTCATTTTCTTCCCATGTTTCCTCAAATTTATATGGGTACAAATATGAGATATTGAATATCGAAGAAATTTCGATCCCATCAGGTAATTCAATCTCATAATCATTTGCCCCAAATTTCTTCAAGACCTTACATGATCCAATTTTCTTCATCTTCAGTTTATTATATGTTCCTCTCGGGAACCTTTCCTTTCTCAAATGTGCCAGAATCAAATCACAAACCTCAAATTGAAGTTGTCTCCTATGTTGATCTTCTCTGCGCTTATATTCTTGGTTCAAACTCTGCAATCGTTCCTTCACCTGGCTGTGAAGTTCCTTCATTGCCTCTGCAAAATATTCTGCACTACCGCTCCTAGTCGCAATCTGTTCTGAATCTCTCAGCTCAAAAATTCCTCTCAGCTGCATCCCATAGACAATCTGAAATAGACTCTTCCTTGTGCTTCTGTTAACTGATTTGTTATAATCAAATTCTGTCTGTGGTAATATGTTGTCCCACCGGCTATGGTGTTCTGTCACCAGGCTTCTCAGCAAGTCTCCCAAACTTCTGTTCACCACTTCTATTTGTCCATCCGTCTGAGGATGATAAGTCGAACTGAACGACAAGTTATTTCCCAGCTTCTTCCATAAGGTCCTCCAAAAGTGTCCTACAAACTTAGTGTCTCGATCCGAAACTATGCTCCTTGGTAAGCCATGAAGTCGAATGACTTCTTTGAAAAACAAATTCGCAATGTGGGTTGTGTCACTGGTCTTCTGACATGGAATGAAGTGTGCCATATTGTAAAATCTATCCACCACCACAAAGATTGAGTCAAACCCTCTTTGTGTTCTTGGCAGCCCCAATATGAAATCCATGATGACTGCATCCCATGGCTTTTCAGGTATGGTTAATGGTTGATAAAACCCGGCATTCTGTTCCTTTCCTTTCGAATGCTGGAAAATTCTGCATATGTCTATGAACCTTTTGATGTCTACTCATATTCCTGGCCAAAAATATGACTCATTCAACTTTGCGAATGTCTTTTCATGACCAACGTGCCTGGCCAATCCTCCACTGTGTTTCTCCTTCAGAAAATTCTCCCTCATGGAGCATTTCAGAATACACAACTGATTGCCTTTAAACAATAATCCTTCTTGGATCATGTATTCTGTCCATTGGCTTCTATCTCTGAGAATTGGATTCTCAGCTGCTTCATACGCCTCCTTAAAATCTGGATCATTTATGTACATGTCCCTGAGATCATCAAAACCCAACGTTTTGACTTTGAACTACTGCAATAGAAAACACTTCCTACTCAAAGCATCAACAACTTTGTTAGCAGTACCAGAAATATGTTTAATCACAAAAGTAAATTTTTGCATGTATTCAACCCATTTAACATGTCTTTGATTCATCTTCTCCTATTGAGTCACAAACTGCAGTGCATGATTGTCACTGTATAAGACAAAATCCTTCGGGATCAAGTAATGTCTCCATTTCTTCAATGCCTAAATGATAGCATAAAAATCCTTATCATAAGTGGAGTATTTCACTTTTGATTCATTCATCTTCTCGTTGAAGTATGCTATCGGCTTGTCCTCTTGACTCAATACTAGCCCTATTGATAATCCATTTGCATCGCATTTCACTTGAAATGTCCTTTGGAAGTCCGACAACACCAGAATGGGTTGTTTCGTGATCTTCCTCTTCAACAAATTAAAACTCTTCTCAGCTTCTTTTGTCCAGTGAAAATATTTGTGTCTCTTATTCACTGTGTCCATCATCGGTGCACTAATCCCACTGAAATTCTTGATGAACTTTCAGTAGAAACTAGTCAATCCGTGAAAACTTCTCACCTCAAAGATATTCTTTGGTGATGGCCAATTCTTGATTACCTCCACCTTATCTGGATCCATCCTCAATTTATCTGCAGAAATAACAAAACCCAAATAAATGAGCTCTGTCTTCATGAATGAGGATTTCTTCATGTTTATCAACAACTTCTTCTGCTGTAACCTCTTCATCACTGTACCCAAATGTTTCATATGCTCTGCCACTGTTTTACTGAAAATCAATATGTCGTCCAGATACACAATGACAAATTTTCCGATGAACTCCTTCAGGACCTCGTTCATCAACCTCATGAAGGTACTCGATGCATTTGTTAACCCAAATGACATAACAAGCCATTCATACAACCCTTCATTAGTCTTGAAGGCTATCTTCCACTCGTCACCTTATCTCATGCAGATTCGATGATATCCACTTTTCAAATCAATCTTCGAAAAAAACTTTGCTCCACTCAAGCAATCCATCAAATCATCCATCCTTGGCAATGGAAATCTGTACCTGATGGCTATCTTGTTGATCACCCTCGAGTCAATACACATCCTCAATCCTTCGTCTTTCTTCGGACTGAGTATTGTCGGAATAGCACACAGACTCAGGCTTTCCCTAACCAAACCCTTGTCCAACAAATCCTGGACCTGTCTTTTGACCTCTTCATTCTCCTACAGCATCAATCTGTACGCGGCTTTGTTTGGTGAACTAGCTCCCGGTATGAGATCAATATGATGACTCACACTTCTGATCAGTGGAAACGAACGAGGTAGTTCGTCCACTACTATGTCAGCGAAGTCTTCCAGTAGTTCCTGAACCTCTTCTGATAAATCATCTACCCTTGTGCTGGTCAAAATAATCTTCGGCTTCCTAACCACAATGAATTGCAGTTCCTCCTTCTTCTTAACGTTTGTAAGAAGTTCCTTCCCACTCATGAGAAGTACAGTGTTTCTTACTTCAAGTTTCACTTCCTTATCTTTGATTGGAAGCAACATCTGAGTTCTCCCATTCTTCTCTAGGGTGTATCTGTTCATTCTTCCATCATGAATCACATTCCCGTCATACTGCCACATTCCACCCAGCAATAGATGACACACATCCATGGGAATAACATCACAAAGTATCTTATCATTATATCCTCCTATCTTAAATTCAACTAAACACTGTTTAGTGGCAGTTACCCGATGTCCTTTTTGTAACCATGAAACTCTGTATGGGCTTGGATGATCAATCATTTCTAGCTCCATCTTTTCTACCATCTCCGTCAAAATGAGATTATCTATGCTACCACTGTCCACAATGAATTTGAATACCCTGTCCTTGGTTTTGCAAGCAGTCCAAAAAAGTCTGTTTCTTTGGATTGAAATCTCCACCTCTTTCTCTGGTGTCAAAAGAGCTTTTCGCATCATCAACGATCTTCCACCTTCAACATCTTCTGCCTCAACATTTCGCCTCTGTGCTTCCGCGATGTGAGTCTCACCTCCTTCTTTCTTTTTATCTGGACACTCATAAGATTTGTGTCCATCCTTTCTGCATGTGAAGCATGTTATTACTCCACCTCTTCCTCTTCCTCTACCTCTAGTATGAGGAAAAATATTATTATCAACATAATCTCCTCTTTGTTAGATATGTTGCCCTCTCTGTTCATGATATTGTCCTCGCTGTGAGCTTCCACCTCTCTCAGTTCGAGTTTGAAGTTTCTTCCAGTCCTCCTTGGGTTTCTGACTTTTATCCTGGACAACTAATTTGACTTTGGGCTAACTTCTGCCTCGCCCTCTTTGACCCTTCTTTCAGCTCATCTTCTCTTCAGCCTTTAGAGCCATCTGATAAACATATTCCACCATTTGGATGGTTACCATTCTCATCTCATCCTGAATGTCATATCTCATACCATTCATGTATCTGGCAACTTTTTCATCATCTCTTTCCCGATGACCTACCCTGATGGTCAGCCTGTAGAATTCTTTACTGTATTCTTTCACTATCATTAGCTTTTGTCTCAAGTTCTGCATCCTTCGAAATAGAGTAATCTGATAATCCCTGGGGATGAATTTCACCTTCATCTTTGCAATCATTCTATCCCAACTCATGATCTTCTTCTTTCCTTTGTAGCGTCTGTCAGCTTGTAGTTCATCCCACCACAATGTTGCATGTCCCTTTAATCTTGTGACAACATGTTTGACCTTTTTGTCCTCTTCGACATCTTCATAGTAAAAATATGTGTCCAGAGCTCTAATCCAGTCTAGAATCTCCTCTGCATCCAGATTTCCCTCATAAAATGGAATGTCCATTTTCTCTCTTGCACCCATTCTTGCAATAGCCCTAATCAAACGTTCATTTGCTGCATCTTTGGCTGCAACTTCTTCCCCTTCATTTTCAACCTGAATTTCAATTTCGGAATCACTAAGATCCACAACACCGACTGTATGCCTCTGTGCTATCTTCATGTCTCCAAGTTTGGCATGTAGCTCACGCATCTCTCTCTCCATGGCCAGATCAGGCATCTGCCTACCCCTTCTTCTCGGTATTTCCCTCTCCTCTGGCGGATCGGGTGTTTGCATGTCCCTTCTCCTCAGTGGCATGGTGAATTCTCCTTTTCCCTGCTATAGAAAGCAAAGAAACCTTTATGTGCTCTGATACCAAATTGATTGCACGTAGCCCTCCCAACCCCCAGGTCATAAGTCCATGCAGACAAGATCTTTCCTCTTCCACTGGCCCAAAGAGCTCTCAACTATTGGCTTTTCTATTTCCCTTTCGGGAAATCTGCACCCACAAATAACTTCGAGAAATTTCCCCCTTTATACTTCGGGAGATTGGACTTCGCGATTTTGCGAACTCGGTGGTCAAGCGCCTTGTCTCTCAATCTCCGAAACTCGAAGTTATGATACTTGGTTCTTTCTCTCTCTATTTTTGATTTCTCCTTATCATGATTTCGAGGGCTGTGATGTCAAGCAACTCGTCCCCTCGACTCCCGAAACCTGATTTACCGAAACTCTGATGTGCTCGCAAGCTTTGACTTTTCAACATCCTTTCATTTCGTCGAGACTTCAAACTTCGTGATTTTGCGAATCCTGAAGAAAATATTTCAGGACTTCACCCCATGAAACCTCGAAATGGTCAACGAAATTTGACTTCTATGTCGATGATGTGCCACCTGTCCACCCTACTGATTCTGTGGCCCACAAAATCCTTTTTCCCCTTCGGGACTTCATGTTTCGTGATTTCACGAGTCCTGGTGCAAGGATTATGGGACTTCAATCTACGAAACCCCGAAATAGAAATCCATGTGTAAATCCAATGGCTCCTGTAGGCTTGAATCTATAGTTCCGCCTCTCCTGAGCTTGAACCCCTCGAAAACACTCGTTGTAACTCCCCTTCTCCTCCGTGAGATCTGATGGCTCAGGGGACTTCGCAAATTCTCCATAGAGAATTCCAACCATTCATCTCTTCCCTTCACAAGGACTCCTGCAACTTTTTACCAAGTGGTTTTCCCACAGTATTTAACTACCTGCAATCGCAAACTTACAACACCTTCTCACTGTTCCAATACACAAACTTCCTTTGCTTCCTTCGATGACTTCGAAGGCTTTATCCTTCCCAAACTTTCTTCCAAATCTGTGTCTTGAAGAAGTCTCCTGAACACACTCCTTGCAGCAATCCTTCAATTACTCCAAGGAATTGAAATCATTCAACTCTGCGCACTTCATGCAGCAGCAGTCTCTCAACAAATCATTCAGGTTACCAAACCTGAAACTCTACTCAGCCTGTGCACACCTTGCACGACTCCTGTGCCTAGCTGCACTTCTGAGGGAATGAGAACAAAAGATATCTTATTTGAGATTTCAGAGACAAACCTCTGACCCCTTTGTCAACGCACTCCTTGCGGACAATTCAACTGCACTCCTTGTAGGAACTCTTACTCAGATAGAGAAACAATTGAAACTCATTCCTTTATCCTTTCCTCTCAGATTTCAAACATTCAACAAGAAATCATTCATACATAGCATAAAAGCAATTTCATGATAGAAAGAGTAAAACCATGAACATACCATTTAGCATACACATGCAAGAAACAAATACAACGCCATGAATCTGAATTAAGACTTCTTCCATTCACTCAAATCTCTGTACATGGGTGCTTTTCAAAAACAGTTTCTCTGTTCCAGCTCTGTATGCTCTTCTCTTGGTAATGTTCTTCTTCTCTATCATACAATAATACAATGAGGGTGTCTATATCCGTTTTCCCTCCGCTCCTAAAACTGTCTAATCTAAACATTAAATTCTATCTACTTGCATTAACTATCATAAATGCCTTATACCTACTAAGGACAAGAGCATATTGCTCAACGTCTGTTTACATTTTACATGTGTGCCTCCACTTGATGACTTCATTAATATTTCAAGACGTTTTCAAAATTTGTGTTGGGCGCTTTTTCCAGCTATCTTTTTCCTTTGTGCTGGCTCGCTTGAGATTCTCCTACATCATCGACGCTATACCTGCACTTTTTCTGGTATAAGAACAACAATATCCCTCCTGATATTTTCTGAGATAAAACTCGAAACTTCGTCAATGCACTCCTAGCGGACTCTCATAGCAGTCCTTGCAGGATTTCTCAGGAAGAGAAGAAATTGAAACTTATACTAATCCTCTCACAGACTTCATACATTCAACATGAACTCAAGAGCATACACACACATAGCATTGGAAACAGATGCATGACAGAGAACATAAGAAAACTATAAACATGCCATTCAAAGGTGTAAACAAAATGCACAAAAACACCATGAGTTTGGATCAAAGCTACTTTATATTAATCCAAGTGCATCTGTACATGAGTTCAATAGCAACAGTTATCCACTTATGGGATTTCTACAATCTCTGTTCTTTTGTTGTCCTATTCTCTTTCTCTACTACCTACAATTGAGAATAATATATATATATATATATATATATATATATTTAATACAATACCTACGAGGGAGATTTCTAGAGTTTTCCCTCTTACATCTCTAGCTATCTAATCGGAATTTAAAAGCTACCTACTTTACATTCATTACAATTAAATGCCTCCATATCTGACAGATGAGAGAAACACTCAAGATTTGTTTAGAATCTCCAAAACATAAATGCAAATACATCCTTTCGGATATTTCATTAATGCTTTATCCTTTGAAATTCAAAATGTTCTCAAAATGTGTGTTGCTGAAATTCCAGTTGTCCTTCACCTTTGTGCTTTCTTTGTTGGATCGCTTACGATGCTCCTACATCATAACCACATAGGATGAATAACAATAGATAATGGAGTTTTATGGTGTAATTAGGGATATATTATGGACGGAATGCAGGGAGAAGGTGTAATGATGAGTGTATTCATATGGCAGAAAATATGACAAAATTGGAGCCCAACAGTTGTCTTAGGGTTTTAGTGGTAGTTTTCTTAGGGATTCTCAAGTATTCATACCATTGGTATTCATACCATGATATTGAAATGGTATGCATACCAATTTTATTCATACCATGGTATTGCAATGGTATGCATACCAATTCCTACCATGGTATCACAATGGTATACATACCATTGCATACCATTGGAAGGAATACCATTGCATAGCATTGGTAGGCATATCATGGGTATCCTATGGTATTCAATGGCCATATCATTGCCTATGCATACCCATGGTATGCAAAGGAAATACCAATTCCTATGCATACCATTGCATACCATTACATGGTATTGCAATGGTATGAAATGGTATGCATAGGCATTGGTATTGCCATTGCATACCATGGAAATGGTATCGCAATGGTATGCAAGGGTATGCAAAGGCAATACCATTTCCTATTCATACCATTGCATACCATTGCAATGGTATTGCAATGACATGGAATGGTATGCATTGGAAATGGTATTGTCATTGCATACCATTTCAATGGTATGCAATGGTATGAAATGGTATGCAACAACAATATGATTGCCTATGCATACTATTACATACAATTGGAATGGTATCCAATGGTATGCAATAGAAATACCATTTCCAATGCATACCATTTCCTTTCCATTGTATGGTATACATTGCCTTGAAATTGTATGGTATGCATTGGGAATATTATGGTATGGTATGGTATGCATTAGAATTGGCAATGGAAATGGTATTGTATTCATTGGCAATGGTATGGTATGCATTGCCTTGGGATTTCCTTGTATGGTATGGTATGCATTTCCATTTCCTTGTATTGGTATGGTATGGATTGGCATTGCCTTGCAATGGTATGGTATGGTATGGTATGGTATGGTATGCATTGGAAATGGAAATGGTATGCATTTCCTTGTCATTGTATGGTATGCATTGGCAATGGAAATGGTATGCATTGGCAATGGTATGGGATGGTATGGTATGGTATGCCATGCCTTTCCTTGGTATGGTATGCATTGGCAATGGTATGGTATGGTATGGTATGCATTGGAAATGGTATGGTATGGTATGGTATGCATTGGCATTGGCATTGGTATGATATGGTAGGTATGCATTGGCATGGTATGACATGATATGGTATGTATTGACATTGGTATGGTATGGTATGCCTCGCCTTGGTATGGTATCCCTTTCATTGGTATGGTATGCATTGGAATTAGTATGGTATGGTATGTCATGGTGTGGCATTGGTATGGTATGGTATGGTATGGTATGCCTTGACATGCCATGTCTTTCCATGCCTTGCCTTTCCTTCACTTTCCATATATTGTCTTTCCATACCATGCCTTTCCATCACATGCCTTTCCATGTCATGCCATGCCATTCCATGCCTTGCATTCACTTGCCATGCCTTGCAGTGTACATGTCATTCCTTTCCATAACATGTCATTCATTTCCATGCCATGCCTTGTCATGCAATGCCTTGCATTCACTTTCCATGTCTTGTATTTCCATACCATGTCTTTCCATGTCATTCCATGCCATGCCATTCCATGCCTTTCCTTGCATTCACTTTCCATGCCTTGCCTTTTCCATGTCATTCATTTTCATACAATGGCATTTCTTTCCATGTCATGCCTTGACATGCCTTTCGTTTCCTTCACTTTCCATGTCTTGTCTTTCCATGCCATGCCTTCACTTTCCATGCCTTGCTTTCACCTGGCATGCCTTGCCTTGAATTCAATTTCCATTACATCAAATTATTCACACATAAATATTAAAATCAAATGATTCATTAAGAATGTAATTCTACAACTTGTTATCCCATATATCTTATATAAAAATACTTGCATGAGAATTCCAATGTTTTGGTCAAAGAGACATGGTGCAATTTTTGAAGAGGAGGCTAATTTTCAAGAACACTATGCCAAGAATTTATGGGTAGTGTAGTCACATGTTCCTTGGCCAAATATACTTGTGGGAGCTTACAAAACTCCGTTATGCCACTCATTTTGGATTTTATATCCCTGCACCAAATTGGCCACATGTCCCTGAATGGCTTGAAGAGGGGAGTTGCAACTCTTGATAAAACTCAAAATGAGACTCAAATGTGTGAACAATCAGTTGCACCGTATCCAGAGCACCGATTTTCAACTAGAGGGGACCCTATGATTTCACTTTTTCCACCGTAAAACCGATTGTTTGAGTATCTTTTCCTCTAGCATTTTGGTCAATGAGGCATAGTGCAATTTTTTAAGAGGAGGTCGATTTTCAAGAAAAATGTGTTAGGAATTTGTGGGTAGTGTAGTCATGTGGTCCTTGGAAAAATAGAATTTGGGGGACTTACAAAACTTAGTTATGCCACTCGGTTTAGATTTTATTCCCCTAGACCAAATTGGCAACATGTCCCTGACTAGCTTCAATAGGTGAGTTGCAACTACCGATAAAACTCAAACCGAGACTAAGATGGGAGAACCATCAATTTCATTGGATCCAATCACTGGGTTTCAACTAGGGGGGGGCCTCTAATTTCATTTTTTCCACCAAAAATGCATTTGTTGGAGTATCTTCGGTAGTAGGGTTTTGGTCAATGAGGCATAGTGCAATTTTTGAAGAGGAGGTCGATTTTCAAGAGCATTGTGTCGGACATTTATGTGTAGTGTATTCATGTGGTCCTTGGAAAAATAGACTTGTGGGAGCTTATATAACTCTTTTATGCCACTTGGTATGTATTTTATGCCTCTGAACCAAATTGGCCACATGTCCCTGAATAGATGGAAGAAGCGAGTTGCAACTAGTGATAAAACGCAAAACAGGACTCGGATGGGTGAACCGTCAGTTGGATTGGATCCAAAGCACCAAGTTTTAACTAGGGGGGACCCATTGTTGTCATTTTTTCCACAAGGAAACCGTTTTTTGGAGTATCTCCGACATTTGGGTTTTGGTCAATGAGGCATAGTGCAATTTATGAAGAGGAGTTTGATTTTCAATAACATTGTGTTATGAATTTTTGGGTTGTGTAGTCAGATGGCCCTTGGCCAAATAGACTTGTGGGAGCTTACAAAACTATGTACACATCTCGGTTTGGATTTTATGCCCTTGGAACAAATTGACCACATATCCCTGAATGGATTGAAGAGGCGAGTTGCAACTCTTGATAAAACTCAAATCGAGACTCCAATGGGAGAACTGTCAGTTGCGTTGGATCTAGAGCACCGAGTTTCAACTAAGGGGGGCCTTATTCTATCATCTTGTCCATCGGAAAACCATTTGTTGAAGTATCTATGACAATAGGGTTTTGGTCAATGAGCCATAGTGCAATTTCTGAAGAGGAGGTCGATTTTCAAGAAAATTGTGTCAGGAGTTTTTGGGTAGTGTACTTGCATGGTCCTTGAAAAATAGACTTCTAGGATCTTACAAAAATTTGTTATTTCATTCGGTATGGATTTTATGCCTCTGGACCAAATTGGCCACATGTCCCTGAATGACTTGAAGAGGTGAGTTGCAACTCGCGAAAAAAATCAAATAGGGACTCAGAAGTGCAAACCGTGAGTTGCATTATATCTGGAGCACCAAGTTTCTACTAGGGGGGGGGGGCTCCAATGTCATTTTTTCCATGAAAGACAGTTTTTTGGAGTATCTCCAGCACTAGAATTTTGGTCAATGAGGCATAGGGAAATTTTTTAAGAGGAGGCTGATTTTCAAGAACATTGTGTCGAGAATTTATGGGTAGTGTAGTCATGTGGTCCTTGTAAAAAGATACTTGTGGGAGCTTATGAAACTCCGTTATTCTACTCGTTTTGGATTTAATGCCCCTAGACCAAATTGGCCACATGTCCCTGACTAGCTTGAAGAGGCGAGTTGCAACTCGTGATAAAAATCAAACCGAGACTTAGATGGGAGAACCATCAGTTTCATTGGATTTAGAGCACCGAGGATCAAAAAGGAGGGACGCTCTGCAATCATTTTGTCCACTGGAAAACCATTTGTTTGAGTATCTATGAAACTATGGTTGTCGTCAATGAGGCATAGTGCAATTTCTAAAGAGGAGGTCAATTTTCAAGAACACTATGTCCGAAATTTTTGGTTAGTGTAGTTGTGTGGTCCTCAGACAAATAGACTTGTAGGATCTTACAGAACTCTGTTATTCCACTCGGTTTGGATTTTATCCCCCCGGAGCAAATTGGCCACATGTCCTTGATGTTGGGTATGTGTTATTTTTTTTCACGAGTAATTTTTTCTGCCTCGGGAAACATGTCACCCACCTCGAGAAAGGTGTCACGTATTTAGGTGGTTTTTTGGCACATGTTTTTTTTCCGATGGTATTCTATTTCCAGTTAAGGAATTAGGGTTTTGGACTAGTCCAGGTCATTGGGTTAAGGTTTTGGATGTCATTGGCTCCTATATGTATATTGTATTGTAAACAATGTATCACTATGAATGGATATAGAATATGATGGTTTTCTTGGGTATCTCTTCTGATCCTGTTTTGAATATCTCTTTGTAGTAGATATTGTACAAGGTTAGAATCTACACTTGAATGAATTGAAGAGGCGAGTTGCAACTCATGAGAAAACTCAAATCGGGAATCAGATGGGTGAACCATCAGTTGCATTGGATCCAGAGCACCAGGTTTCAACTAGGGGGGGACTCCGCTGTAATTTTGTCAGTCGAAAAATCATTTTTTGGTGTATCTTCGGCATTAGGGTTTTGGTCAATGAGGCATAGTGGAAATTTTGAAGAGGATGTCAATTTTAAAGAACACTGTGTCAGACATTTTTTTGTAGTGTAGCATCATGGTCCTTGGTGAAATATAATTGTGGGAGATTGTTAAACTATGGTATGCTGCTCAATTTGGATTTGATTCCCTTGGACCAAATTGGCCACATGTCCTTGAATGTCTTGAAGAGGCGAGTTGCAACTCACGATAAAAATCAAACTGAGACTCAGATGGGAAAACTGTTAGTTGCATTGGATATGGAGCACTAGTTTCAACTAGGGTGGCACCTCCACTATCATTTTGTCGACTAGAAAACCGTTTGTTGGAGTATCTCCAGCACTAGGGTTTTGGTCAATCAGGCATAGTGCAATTTATGAAAAGGAGGTCGATTTTAAAGAACAATGTGTTGGGAATTTGAAGGTAGTGTAGTCACGTGGTCCTTGGCCAAATATACTTGTGGGATCTTACAAAAATCCATTATCCCGCTCGGTTTAAATTTTATTCCCCCGAACCAAATTGGCCACATGTCACTGAATGGCTTGAAGAGGCGAGTTGAAACTAGCACTAAAACTCAAACTGGGACCCAGATAGGCGAACTGTCGGTTGCAATGGATCCAAAGCACTAGATTTCAACTAGGGGGGGCTTGCGCTATCATTTGGTCCACCGAAAAACCATTTGTTGGTGTAACTTTGGCACTAGCATTTTGGTCAATGAGGCATGGTGCAATTTTTGAAGAGGAGGTCGATTTTCAAGAACACTATGTTGTGCATTTGTGGGTAGTGTAGTTTCATGGTCCTTCTCCAAATAGACTTGTGGGAGATTACATAACTCCGTTATGTCGCTTAGTTTGGATTTTACGCCCCTAGACCAAATTGGGCACATGTCCCTCACTGGCTGGAAGAGGCGAGTTGCAACTTGCAATAAAACTCAAATCGGGACATGAATGGGTGAAATGTTAGTTGCATTAGATCCAGAGCATCAAGTTTCAAGTAGGCGGGGCCCTGCGCTATCATTGTTTCCACCAGAAAACTGTTTGTTAGAGTATCTCCAGCACTAGGGTTTTGGACAAAGACGTATAGTGAAATTTATGAAGAGGCGGTCGATTTTCAAGAAAACTATGTCGAGGATTTGTGGGTAGTGTAGTCATATGGTTCTTGGCCAAATATACTTGTGGGAGCTTACAAAACTCCATTAGTTCATTCGGTTTGGATTTTATGCTCCCAGACCAAATTGGCCACATGTCCATGAATGGATTGAAGAGGCGAATTGCAACTCATGATAAAACATAAAATTTGACTCGGATGGGTGAATCGTTAGTTGCATTGGATCCAGAGCATTGGGTTTCAACTAGAGCACTAGGTTTCAACTAGGGGGGGCCCTCCACTATTATTGTTTCTACTAAAAACCGTATGTTCGAGTATCTTTGGCACTAGGGTTTAGGTCAATGAGGCATAGTGCAATTTCTAAAGAGGAGGTCAATTTTCTAGAAAACTATGTTAGGCATTTTTGTATAGTGTACTCATGTGGTCCTTGCCCAAATAGACTTGTGGGAGCTTACAAAAATTATTTATGCCACTCGGTTTGGATCTTATGCCCCTAGACGAAATTAGCCACATGTTCATGAATGGCTTGAAGAAGCGAGTTCCAACTCGCTATAAAAATCAAACCAAGACTTGGATGGCTGAATCATGAGTTTCATTAGATCTAAAGCATCGAGACTCAACTAGGGGAGACCCTCCACTTTCATTTTGTCCATTGGAAAATGATTGTTTTGAGAATCTTTGGCACTAGAGTTTTGGTCAATGAGGCATAGTGGAACTTTTGAAAAGGTGGTATATTTTCAAGAACACCGTATCAGAAATTTGTGGATAGTGTAGTTGCTTGGTCCTTAACCAAATATAATTGTGGGAGGTTAGAAAACTTCATTATTCTGTTCGGTTTGGATTTTATACCCTAGGACCAAATTCGTCACATGTCGCTAAATGGATTGAAGAGGAAAGTTGCAACTCATGATAAAACTCAAACCATGACTCGGATGCATGAACGATTAGTTTCATTGGATCCAAAGAACCAATTTTAAACTAGGGGGGTCCTTTGCTATCATTTTTTCCATCGAAAAACCTTTTTGTGGAGTATCTTCGGCACTAGGGCTTTGGTCAATGAGGCATAGTTCAATTTCTAAAGAGGAGATCGATTTTCAATAACATTGTGTCGATAATTTGCGGGTAGTGTAGTCATGTGGTGCTTGGCCAAATATACTTGTGGGATATTACAAAACTACTTTATGTCGGTCAGTTTGCATTTTATGCCACCAAACCAAATTGTCCACATGTCCCTGAATGGATTGAAGAGGCAAGTAAAAACTCATGATAAAAATCAAACTAGGACTCAAATGGAAGAATCGCCAGTTGCATTAGATCTAGAGCACCGTGTTTCAACTAGGGGGGCCCTCCACTATCATTCCTTCCACCATAAAATCATTTCTTGAGTATCTTTGACACTAAGGTTTTTCTCAATGCTTATTACATATGTTTAGGCAAGGCATGTCAAGGGGAGGCAAGTGAAGGACATGCATGGAAAGTGATAATGCAAGTGAAGGCAAGGCATGGCATGGAAAGTGGTAAGGAAATAAAAGTGAAGGTAAGGCATGGAAAGTGAAGGCAAGGCATGGGATTGAAAAGGAAAGTAATGTTAAGGCAAGGAATGTGAATGAAAGGAAAGTGAAGGCAAGGGAAGGAAAGTGAAGGAAAGGTATGAATAGAAACGAAAGTGAAGGAAAGGCATGGAATAGCATGGAAAAGGAAAGACAAGTGAAGGTAAGGTATGGCATTCCATGGAAAGTGAACGAAAGAAATGTCATGGAAAGTGAAGGCAAGGAAAGGAAAGGAAAGGCATGGAAAAGAAAGGCATGCCATGGGTATGTTTTAAGGTAGGGTATATTTTAACAACATTACCAATATTTTAAAAAGAGTGAAATTAAGCTAAAATTATTCATTTTAGGTACCTAGATGGTCATTCAAGTAGACCATCGAGATGACTTCTAATATTGACAGTTTCCATTAAATTCTTGTGGTTAGAGTAAGGCAAGAAGTATCATACCTTCGATGAGTTCTTACTTGGAATTGTTTGTAGTTGGAGGTTTGTACCAATAACCAAGTTTGTAAAGTGGTATACAACTTGACCTGGTTTATAATATTGAAATACATAACCACCTTTATTTCTTGTCTTTCATCCCGTGTTAGATATTCTCCTTTAATAACCATCGACCCTGTCAGAAATTCAATGCCTTCGGAGTATGTTACTAGTTGCATGAGGGTATGCTTTCCCTCTAAGCATCTTGCCAACCAATAATGATTGTCCCATTCATTATCTCTTAGGGAAACCACCACGTATATGTTCCATACAATAAATGGAGTGCCAAAACGTGAGTCCACTAATTTAAATGACCAAAGAATAACACATTCATTATAGTTATTCAAAAAATAATATAAGGATTCAACCAACCTGGTAGTACGAGATCCGAGACATGATCATAATCTACTGAAATAGTTGATTCGTCCTCCTCCAATTGGGATAATTCCATAGTTATACGTTGAACAATGGGGAGTGATACATGATCCAATCTATCAACTTAGTCTATTGATTTAAAATCATCTCACTATTTACTACTACATGGACCACATAAGCAAGAGAGTTTTCTCGTCCATATTTCAACTATTGCATTGTCTGATGTTCTAATTGAATGGAATTCATGAGTGTGCTATAATGTTTTTCATTCATACCATTGTGATCGATATACATAAACCACCTCCCAAAAACATTTATGTACATGTTGTTTCTTATGTGATTGGTCTTCATGAGTTCCTATTCCCTCTCCTATTACTGAAGAACACCATTAAACCATGGATTTTGCATCTCAAATGAGGGAAGTAGTAGTGAAATTCATTTATTTCCTACATGCTGCTATTTTTATGCATGCACCTGCTCCATCATGCTCCCCTTTCTCATGCATGGACTCAAAATAGTTCCAAATGTGTGGTACCTTTAGTTTTTTGTGCAACATACACAACCATTGAAATACACAAGCAATTTTGAACTAGCCTACGCAACCATCTAACAAAATCCAATGTTGATCCATCTATATGTTCTTCTCCTTAAGGTCATTGTATAACAACTGAAAACAATGTTGTACATAAGCTCAGTCATGGCACCAATCATCACTTATTTAGAAGTGATACTTTTTCAATATAAATATTTTTTTTACATTACTATCTAGTCCATGCATGTATGTGATATGTACCATTATGTTGACCTAATCTGAGTGATAATATTGAATTTGAATCTAATTTTGCAATTGAAGGGTGTATTTCTCAGCAAAATCAACCACTGATAACACAATACCAACATGAGATGTATGTCTGAATATTCTAAAATGCTCTTCCTACCATCGAGACACATGGACATGATGAACATAATGTCATGTCTTTTATACAAAGTCCTTCATGAAGTCACAAACTCGTACTTGGGAAGTAACCACTTGTATCTTTTTTATCTCATGTCCTCCATCAATATCATATGTCACATATTTAAAGCTTTGCAAGGAAACCTTATTCCTCCCCAATTCATACTCATCACTTACATGGATGCACTTCCTTAGTAATGTCATTCCACCATACCTGTGGCATGTCCCATCTAAGCATGCATTTTTATAAAATGTAAAACCCTATAGCCTTGTACACAATATGCTTTGAATAAAGTCTCTAGATGAAGGCAACGAAAATATAACTGGGCATTCCTGCAAAAGGGTGTTGTGCAAAACATGATATATGTGTGTGTGTGTGTGTGTGTGTGTGTTATGAATTGTGTTTATTCGAACATAAAAAGGCTTTCATTTATAGAAAGATATTTGGCCTAAGTTAAGTGCACTATGTATTGTTATGAATCTCTGATACAATTATGTTTGTGTAATTTAAAGATATTGTTTAATACGGGGTTTACAGTCCCTAGACCCCCTTCTCAATTTTAGTACATCTTTTTGGTTGGAATAGGGCATTGTGTTATCATGCCATTAATCTTGAACTAGTCCCTTAACCGCTCCAACTAACTTCATGTCAGAATGAGGTAGCCTTCCAATGAAGGCCCACAAATATGTTAGGGAACCTGTGTCAAGGTTATATTGTCTATGAGAATACTTTCTAATGGTTTTGACATTGCATTTCAAGAGGTGAGAGGGTTTTCGTAGCAAATGATGTTTTCTTGTAATATTTCTAACAATTGACTGGGACAAGACATGTTAGGATGCATTGTGGTCCTTAGAATGAGACTTATTACGAATGATTTGAAAATAATATACAAGGTTTTGTACTATATGATGACTTGTTTCTACACTTTTCACTATTTTAATGCCTAAAATTCTCCTAACAACAGTGAAACTTCTAGATTTTCACAAAGATAAAAATAATCGACATTTAGTAGCATTGGATTTTGGTTCAAAATATTCTTGAATTATTTTATAAGAGTAATAATGAATAGTATGGTTAGGTAACTTACCTTCAAGTGATGATATACCACTTTCATCAACTTGAATGTGTTAAGGAGTTCTTCACCGTGGTATGCTCAATCTAGGTAGGATGATGAACCCCTATTCTAGAAATCTTGACCTCCATATAGTGGAGATAGAAATGTTTGAGTTCTTTCCCCTTCAATCACCAACGAATGAATTGTGGGAAGAGAGTGCACATGGGATTGTCTAGTTTTTAGAACATTTGACTGTCCAACAAGATATTTCACCACAGGACCTTCCTCACCACAATGTTGTACACCAGTTTCTTCTCCAATTCCATCCACTTTATAATCAACTCCAAGAAAATCCTCCATAATCTGGTCATCCACAAAAAGTAGTTTTGATTGGATATTGTTTGGATTTCTCTCTAACGAAATCTTGTGATTTTCTTCCAGTGATGGAGGAGAAACAATAGCATCATATATTCTTCTAGAAATTGGATTGACCTCATGTGAAAGCCTATGCTTTGACATACGTAACTTTTCTTTTTCTCTTTCTTCTTCTACCATTTTGATTGATTTTTTTTCTAAAGGACTTTCTTTCTCGAATCTGGCGGTTCCACATGTTTAAAGATAATAATTTTCTTCCAAACACCCACCACAAATTTGTCTTTGTATTATGTAATAAGGCACAACCAAGTAAATAAATTTGTTTTAGTATTACAAAAGAAGACACAAGAATATCCAAAAAATACAAAAAATTTGGACAAATTTGTATTCCAATTCCAGGAAGACACAAGAATATACAAAAAACAATTCCAATTTCACTTGGACAAATTTGTCTTCGAAGTTCAAGAAGAAACAAGAAGATACAAACAACAATTCCAATCACACTTCGACAAATGTTTCTTCCAATTCCAAGAAGATATAGACAACAATTCCAATTTCACTTGAAAAAAATTGTCTTCCAATTCCAAGAAGACACAATTAGATACAAACAACAATTCCAATTGCACTTGACAAAGTTGTCTTCCAAATTTTCCTGCAATGGTCTGGCAATAACAAAAAAGTCTTTCGCAATCTAACAAGAACACTAAAAAAAGTAAAACATGTCTATGCATGATGCTTTATTTTTAAGTTGTCACGTTTTTTATCGACCATG
This sequence comes from Picea engelmannii, assembly GCA_009831015.1. NCBI lineage: Eukaryota > Viridiplantae > Streptophyta > Pinopsida > Pinales > Pinaceae > Picea > Picea engelmannii. The sequence continues at coordinate 519,204 of ML778888.1, forward strand.
AGATATATGAGGTGGAGTGTGCTTGGCACCAAAACATTCCTAGCAAGAACACACACACGTTCCTAGAATGCGTTCACATTAAATCACATGCACATTCTAGGAATGTGTGTATGTTCCTACTAAGTATAAATGACCAAATTGGTCAAGTCAAAGGAGCATATGCATGCTCATAATGAAATTGATATAACATTAAATATCCATCAAAACTTTTTATGAATACAAATGTATAGGGGTATGGGGACAACTAAGGCCTAAGGGGTTAGGAATGAAAGTGTTTTCAAGGATAAAGAAATGGTTAGAGCACCAAGATGTGGGTGATGTTGGTGCAAGGTTTGTACAAAAGGTATATGCATAGTGCACTAAGGGCTCAAGTTAAGATGGGTTTAAGGATTGAGTATAAGTTATGTGTAGGCTTAGTGTAATGCCCATATCATTCTAAGCATTAATTTAATTTCATAACAATTCATTTTCTAAACGGAGATAACGATATCACATCATATATTTATTTTCTCAACAGCAGTTTCGGTAATTTAGATTTATCACAGGGTAATAACTTTCTGGTAAAAATGAGATAAATGCATAACTTGACAAATACCTGATACTGATGCTAGTTTCTGCTACCTTGTTGCTTCTACTCCTTCTGATACATAGGTTAAACCTACCACAACAAGAAAATAACTTCCCAAAACTACTGTCCTCCCTGCCAACTAGGAAAACTACCTAGCTCCAGGATATCTACGGATATCCTGGCCCTCCGTGCCCAAAACCTTCAGCAACTCGGTGCCTCCCTTGATTAAAACCACAGTCCATAACACTCTATTCCTTGCTTACGGCAAGCCAATAGTCCACAGAGAATATAATAGTCCACAGGAAATATCACAGGCCCGCAGCCAAAATAATCAAGCGCAACAATTCGTTGTTCATAGCTAAACGCATAATCTCTCTGCTTCCGGCAAATATAGTGGTCCTGAGCTCACAGCCCTGCAGCATCCATTTCCCCCGCCGAATGGCCTGCACATCCCCCTCTTCCCATCCCTTATTCCTCCCTGCCACCTCACGCAGTAACTCTACCACCAACCTCCTCCACGCGTCCTCCAACCTGCGTCCCATAATAAGTTTTATTGCCTCGGGATTTATGGGCTCCCGCACCCTGCATACGCAACTCTGTGCATACGTAACTCTGTTGTTATCCCCATTCTTACTGACTGTCTTTTAAATCGGTTTATCAGATCATTGAATGCAGTCTGCAATCA
>ML778888.1:534307-547792 GCA_009831015.1 Picea engelmannii
AGGGGGGTATAGAGAGAATGTGTGAGTGTGAGAGGGGGGGAAAGAGAAAGAAATAGAGGGGGGATGACGAAGGACAGGGTGGAGAGAGAGTGAGACTAATTGTGAGCGGTGAGATAGTGAGAGGGGGGAGAGAGAGGGAGGGAGGGAGGGAGGAGGGGTAGAGAGGGAGGGAGGGAGGAGAGGTGGAGAGTGAGTGAGAATGATTGTGAGAGAAAGGGGGGATATAGAGGCAAGGGTGGGTAGAGATATATAAATATCTTAATGGGGTATAGAAACTGCATGTAGGAGAATGTGGGAGGAAGAGAGAGGTAAACACAGAGGGGAGGTAGAGAGAGGTTGACAAAGAATGGGGGTAGAGAGTGAGTGTGTTAAAGTGTGGGAGGGAGAGAGAGAAAGAGATAAAGTGGGGATAGAAAATGTGTGTCTCAGAGTGTGGGATGGAGAAAAAGGAAGACATAGAAGGAGGATAGAAAGTGTTTGCGAGAGAGTGTGGGAGGGAGAGAGAGGGAGACATATAGGGGGGTAGAGAGTGAGTGTGTTACAGTGTGGGAGGGAGAGAGAGGAAGATGTATAGGGGGGTAGAAAGTGTGTGTGGGAGGGAGAGAGAGAAAGGCATAGTAAGGGAATAGAGAGTGTGAGAGGGAGGTAGATGAAAATAAAGTGGGGGTTAGAGAGAGAGAGGTAAATGTAGGAGAGAGGGGTAGATCTACGGGGAAGAGAGTAGGATGAGGGGGATAGAGAGAGAGTGCATGAGAGTGTGAGAGGGGGAGAGAGGATGACAAAGAGGAGCGTGCACATGTTCTTGTAGAACGTGTGCACTGCCAGAGCGCATGAACGCTTATTTGAATTCAATTTTTTGGGGAAGGAATAACAAGGTGTATGATGAATTGGTTGGTTTCGAGATGAAAAACATAGTGGTTCGGTCTGCAAATTCATAAAAACCTTCATTTTTTAGAATACCCCTCTATATCTCTATCTTTGACGTTATTTTTATATAGGATACATAATTCATTTGTTGACGAAATTATAGACATAGATTGATTCATCTATGCATATTTCAAATCTATAATTTTTTTTTAAATTATTACGTTTTACTATTTTTAATCTATTTTTTCTTTCACATGTATCAAAATCCTAGACTACATACCTTTCTTATTTCTTCTATAAATGTTTTCGTCTTAAACATTACTCAAATGAGTTATATGTGGCACAAGTTGAAACCGATATCTACGATCTAAAAATAAATAAAAAATGTTTTGATCGTTTTAAGACCCTTTTAGCCTACAAGAACAAAAGACATGGTAATTTCAAGCATATGTTGACTTTGATAATTTTAAAAATATATAAAATTAATATTAAGCATTTCCAAAAAATACAAGTGAGAAGAAAAATAGGTTCTCTACAATTATACCAGTTTTTGGAACGAAATTCCATCATTAAGAGACTCAAAACCTACGAACAAAAACATATACCTTATATTTTGTTGGAAAAATAAGATACCACTTTCAGAAAAAAACAATTTTGACATAATTATTCACAATGTCTATGAATAAAAGTTGTATATTCAATTTTCTATGTTTCATCTTCTTACACCATATTCAAATTCATTGTAAAAGTACCTTGAATAATCCCTCCAAATTAACATATTGATGTTTTTTTAGGTTTTCATTGCCACTAACGTATCATTGTTGGAGAAATTTCTATTTTTGACACACTAGTTCAGTGGGAGTTAATTGACTAGTTCTATTTTAGACTTTCTATTTTTACCATCACTATTATGCATGCATGCATTCCTAAGGAAAGCTAATTTCTTGATTGTTTTTCTTAATTATGGAATGTTTTTCTCTATATATGAGTGTATTCCACTCATTCATTGTATCATACCGATCATGATTTATGTATCAATCATCAGCTCATTGGAGTAGTGTGAATATATTTTCTCATTCTTCCATATTGAATCTCTCTTCTTTTCTTGATAATCTTTGTTTGTACTTGATTTAGCTAGATCTCCTGTACAGGTTTCCATGAAACAATGACATGGTATCAAAGCTATCATGCTTGGAGCAAACCACACAAGCCAAAGAATAAGAAAAATCGAGGTTTCGGCTAGATAAATCCATGGTCGTACCTTTCAACAATTATTCCTCCCAAAATATTACGTTTTTGAGGAAACGACCCCAAAAGAAATTAAATCGTCCCATTTTGGAAGTGGGTTTTAAACCATTTGGCGATATTCTTCATCATTTTCTCAGAATATAAGCCGCAAGATAACCTCTTGAAACTGATATGAATCTGTGGTTATACCTTTCTACATTCATTGCTCCCAAAATATTACATTTTGGAGGAAATGGCCCATGTGGAAAGTAAATCGACCCAATTTGGAAGTGGGTTTTCTACCATTTGGCAATATTCTTCACTATTTTCTTAGAAAGTAAGTCTCAAGATCATCTCCTAAAACTGATACGAATTTTCACTTAAAGTGCCCTTTCTACCGTGATTTCTTAATTTTTCACTTGGAGATTGAGAGTAAATTTTAAAGGGTTCTTAGAAACAGTGGGAGAGATGGATAGGAAAACTTTTATACAGTCAAACTTGGTGGTAATCCTCACACTATACAATTATTTTGATTGGAATCCCAAGGCAAAATTCCAACTCAGAAGGAAAGGATTATATAATTTGACGATGGTGACAGAAATAGAACCTACATCAACGATTGAGAAGATGATATGGGTGAACCGTAAGGATGAGGCCACAAGACTACTTCTTGAGTTAATCTCCACTAATTTATGGTTTCATGTTGTTGCATGCAAGACTCCAAAGAAGATGTGGACCGCCTTGGAAGGACTCTTTGGAAAGTAGGATGACATGCGAGGTCATATGCTTGAGGTAGAGTTGAATACCTTAGACCCTAAATTTTTTGATAATATACCAGATTGTTTTACTAAATTTAAATATTTTCTATTGATCTTGGGTGAATGTGGTATTGATAAGTCTACATAAGAGAAACAACTTATTCTAACAATATTGGCCAAGATAAGACGAGAATACATTGTATATGTCTCCAATTTCCATTCTGGCATATGTCTTTTTGGAACAACATGGGAAATACCTACGTTGGCTCAGTTCATTGAGTCTCTTACACAAGAGTAGACAAAACTCATATAGATGGGCCTCATGAAATATCCCAAAGCAAATGAAATCACCATGCATTATGGAAAAGGGGCATCTAAAAAGAATGGGAAGGAGGGAGATTCCAAACCCTTCAACAACTCTTCAGGTTCCAGAGACTATTCAGATTCCAAGAAGAAGAAGAATGGAAAACAATGCACTTACTGCAATAAACTAAATCATGAATAATTCACATGCATGAAGAAACAAATCGATCTTATGGCACAGACACTTTAGCAGAACAACCTTGGAAACTTTATTCCAGAGGGAGTCAAGAAGCGGAAGGACTAATATCCTGCTCCTATGAAAGGTAATCATCATGCTCTGGTTGTAATTAATTCCTCATCTGATTCATGGATTATAGATTTTGGTTCATCCCATCATATGGCATCGAAAGAGGAAGTTCTCTCTTATTTGAGTCCATGCTCAAGACCCCCTATTCTCACGGGGGATGACATTCCAAAGCTTTCTATGAATCTGCTCTCAGTTTATCAAATCACTCAGAAAGATAAAAATGTTGAATTTACATCAGATTCAATTTCAGTGATTGACATGCATGGCAATTCCATCATTGCAATTGGTGAGGTGGATCACAAGTCAAGGTTGTATAAATTCACTAAGTTTATTGACGATGACTCCTCTATTCTACTTACACATAAGGATAGTACTTTGCATGCACCTCCAGTGCAACATGCATATACTCTTGTTCTTCCATCAGTTTCAGACATCTGAGATGATTCCATACACTTAGATTATGTACATGGAAACAAGCAGGTAGTACATCCAAATAAGAAGCCAACATCAAAGCTTCAATAGATGCCCAAGAAGGAACATACCACACTTCAGGCAGTAGGCATCCTTGTAGGGAATCCATTGGATTTGAGGAGGACTCAATCTCAGCATGAGGATCCTTCTCATGTATTTTCAGCTTCAGAACCTGCTACACCCATGCATTGTTATATGGTTCAATCTACTAATATGCAGAACTACAATCGGTTTGTCGGAAATTCATTATGGCAAGCAGCCATGCAGAAGCAGTATCACTCACTCCTACATAATGAGACTTGGAATCTGGTTCCACTTCCACCAAAAAGGAATATTTGCAGGTGCATATGGGCCCACAGGATCAAGAAGTACAAGACCCGACAGGTTTCCAAAGGACTTCATCAGATCCGTAAATATTTCTACATCTTCATGAAGACTTTCAATGAGAAAAATTTTCACACTTTGTGGGATCATCTTACAGTGAAGAACACAGTTGCCTAACATCTATCATTTTCTTCTTTTGATAAATTATCTTTTGAGGGGGAGTTTTGTTCACACGAGGGTTTCCCTCTTTCTTCACTTTTATTTAATGTTCATTAGTTGCATTGTACATGAGTACCTAAAATGACCTAATAGCTGGGACTCATTTTTCACTCCATAGTGATGTTCAGGGTTTGAGAAATTTCTATTTTTGACACACTAGTTCAGTGGGAGTTAACTGACTAGTTCTATTTTAGACTTTCTATTTTTACCATCACTATTATCCATGCATGCATTCCTAAGGAAAGTTAGCTGCTCGATTTCTTTTCTTAATTATGGAATGTTTTTCCCTATATATGAGTGTATTCCACTCATTCATTGTATCATATTGATCATGATCTATGTATCAATCATCAGTTCATTGGAGTAGTGTGAATATATTTTCTCATTCTTCCATATTGAATCTCTCTTCTTTTCTTGATAAGTTTTGTTTGTACTTTCATTAGCTAGATCTCCTATGAAGGTTTCCATGAAACACTGACAAACATGAGAGACCATCATTATGTTGTACTCACCTAAACATGCCAACTATGCTTAACACTTGCAAAGAAATTCCTTGTGAAAATTACGTTCAAAATATAAGATGATATGTAGAAGTTTTATACTAATCTTGGCTTTGCGTTAGCTTTATGAATGTTTTCAATCATTCTATTGAGTGAAGGAGAAAGCATTGTAGCCCAAATAAACATATGACTAGTAGTTACTACAATATATGCCAATTGTATCTATCCATATTTGAAGTGTATGCAATCTTTCTCCCCACACAACCTAGCTATCAAACCCATTGTATAAACTGTTAGATTCAAAATGAAGAAAATAGCAGAAACATAATGTAAATAACTGAAGCAATCAATAAATCATGATGAACAAAAATAAATAAACAAAGGTAGAAAAGGCATACTCTATTCATCAATGCTTCTGTTAATCATCATGTACATAGATGTACATATATAATACAAAAGACCATAAATGTCATGTAACTGAATAACAGTTAGGTTAACTTAACTATCCAACTAACTTATGATTAGTGTTTTAACATCCCCCCGTAATCATAAGTGCGTTCTTGCCTGAAAAACTGCCACTACTTGACAATCACATGTGTCAAGCGAATATTCAGAAGGCTGGCTGAAGATGCTCTCTGAACTTTGAAAAGAAAATAGCATAAGTTGATGTCTTCTACTAAATTGGTAGTTTAAGGTTGACCACAAACTCATCTGATGGTTTTAGGATGACCACAAACCAATCTGGTGGTTTCGGGATGACCACAAACCGAATGTCTAGTAGAAGTTGATTTCTTCTATTAAATGGCATGGTTTTAAGTTGACCATAAACTAACAAGAGCTCAAGGCTCAAAAATATGAAAATGTAACAAGCAGAAATTCATGTCTTCTGCTCAATTGGTGGTTTTAAGCTGACCACAAACCATATCAACAACAATATGTTCAGGAACAAGATTGCATACCAAGATCTAGGTTGCATACTTGATCATCTGTTCACAGGCTCTAAATTAAACTTGGAACCTGTATCAAAATCAAAATTGGAACCTGAATCAACTAGATTTCCCCCCTGTCAGGGACAAGTGGTTCCAATTCCCTTAACTGTCATTCGCAAGTATGGCCAAGAAGAGATCCAACACATCAAATTGTTTTCCAGCGGAGTCTGAAAACTCGATCTTCAACTCAGAGGACTACATCAACTGGGCCCCGATCATACCCTAAATCATCAAATCTTGAAATACATTCATGTCCATCAACTGTAGAAATATCTCCAATCAAGTACGATTGTACTTGTGTATAAATTCGGCGATAAGACTGCTCCAATAATTTGGCTTCCAAACGCCAACGCCAATTCCCTAACCATCCAAAATGAAGTTGTTTCCTCTTGCGCTTTTGACACCTTACTGAGGGATGATTTGTCTTCCCACAAAATTTGCATGGGTGAAGATTAAAACAGTTTGACTTATCATGGCCAAACCAGTGATAGTGTCTGCACTGTATGGGTTCTTTATCCGACCAATTAGCAACATCATCATCAGCTATATCCTGTACCTGTTCCTTATCAATATATGCAAGCTTTGTCATCTTATCATCATTCAAAAAACCTCCACTCACAAAGAAAACAGGTTCGCTATAATTAGGAATATGAAAAAAATTGTTAGCATCATTTTCATATCCTAGTCCATATTGGTTTCGTTTAAATTGTAGTTCTTCCCATGTTCAAACAATACATTTATCTGCAACTTTTTCTGACATAGGGACTTCATCTAACTGATCTTCATGTTTATGACTTTCATCACTAGTCAACTGAGCATCTTCATTCTCATCTTTGATGTCATTAAAATCACATTGTTGGTGTCGAAGAAAACTTAACTCATCAGATAACAACTTGTTTTGATGTTTTAACATATCAATCTTCTTGTGAGTTACTTGTAAACAAGTAATCACTGTGCTGAGGGTGCACTTGTTTATTGCAATTGTAGATTCTGTAGTTGAGTTAATTAATGTGCGCAATATTGTAAATAGTTCTTCAATTCTTGCCATTATGTAGAATATGGAAGAGAGATGTTTGTTGATGCCACACAATTCAATTTTGTATCTTGTTGTGCATGTGAAGAGCAATCGTCTGTTGCATAAATGTGCCAAAAACTACAGGATAACCAATGACTCACACAAAGATCCTAAGATAGACCCCCTTATTCAATTTCGGGTAGGTCAAAAACGCCTTATAACTTCCAAAAACTCCTTATAACACCTTTACAAAAAGTATTCAAAGAAATAACAAACCCTTATAACTTCAAGTACAATCAATGTTGTATTTACAAGCATTCTTATAACTCCTTAACCCAAAAAAACACTTTTTATAACACCATGACAAGAACCCTTATAACTTGGAGAAAACTCCTCCATATAAATCTTATAAATCCCATATAATTCCTTAAAAAAACATATTATATCACATTTTTTTAATAAAAAAATGCTTATAATTTTTTTATATCGTGGTAGAAGTGAGTTTAAAAATAATGAAAAAAATGCATAAACTCCACGGTTGTGAATAAAAATGCATCCCTTTTAGTATAATGAATTCTAAACTTCAACTTTCGTTTGATGCAAGCCTTGAAATTATAACGGCGACTAGAGTCTTTCCAGTTACGGTTATGGCACGTCCAATCATCTCACGTCCGGTCATTGCTGGTTCCTTACCAGTCCAAGCAGTTGATATCTTTTCCAAAACATTTGTCAGAGAAGGTGTTGTTCACGCTGTAGACACGCTAGAATGTTCCTTGGTAGAGCTTCTCAAAGATCAACCAATGTTGACTCCGACAGATTGAACCCGCGACCTTCCGTGATGTTTTGGATGCCCACCGTCTTCATTGCAGGTTTGAAACCCACGGGCCACTTCTTAAAGCTCCCCTAAACGATGTGAACTCCAAGAATATTACATTCTTTGCTTCCAAATATTACCTTAACGATGTGAACTCCAAGAATATTACCTTAACGCACTACTTCTCTTTGTAGCGAATATGCTTCCAAATATGCTTTCGATATCGCATGGTTTATTCTCCGTCCATGTATGTTCTTCTTCAACAAAATCGCTTACCAGGGCCTTCTTCCAACACAACGATGGTTCTTTCCTTTCTTCTGTTTTCGGATTCTTCTGCAATCTGCTACTGCAATCATGGATCAGTTCTCAGGAAACCTGGTGACCTTTCTTTGAGATAGATCTAATCTCTTCACCAAGGCACACAATATTTTCTGGTGGATCTTGGACGAATCAGAAACTCTCACTCCTCTAAGTAGGAACTGTTTCACAGGCCATAGGCATAACAATGCTCTGATACCACTGTTAGATTCAAAATGAAGAAAATAGCAAAAACATAATGTAAATAACTGAAGCAATCAATAAATCATGATGAACAGAAATAAATAAACAAAGGCAGAAAATGCATACTCTATTCATCAATGCTTCTGTTAATCATCATGTACATAGATGTACATATATAATACAAACGACCATAACTGTCATGTAACTGAATAACAGTTAGGTTAACTTAACTATCCAACTAACTTATGATTAGTGTTTTAACATAAACATAAAGTTCTCATAGTTTTTTGCTGGAATAGATAACATCAAACTTGTATACAAATATTTTTTCTTCCACCCAATCTTCTCTTCTTTATATCATGTTCATCTTGGAATTGTTCAAAAAAGATATTTTCCATATAAACATCAAGTCGCGGTATCCTATAAAACTTTTCTGGTTCAAATTCGAAATAAGACCCCACACATATTCCTTCATCGTTTATGATAGTACTATTTTTTTTGTGTTGGCATGAGAAATGATCCAATAATCTTCGAACAAGGCATGTTTGGTGTCCTCTCTAATATAGAATGAAAGCGGGATTTTCTTATGTGAATGAACACCATGCAATATGCTTCCCTTATCTTTCTGTCACTCTTGGATTATATCGGGATATTTTTGGTGTGAATCCTTCTATATATACTTCCCCATGTTGGGAAGGGAGTTTCAACACTTGTGATGGCCTCAGAATCTTTTAAAATTTGTATTGGTTGTTCTTCCTCTAGTGTGGGTATTTTTATAAAAATAACATATTCTTTTGAGGAAGTGTCAATTTCAACATGTGTGAAGGTTTTATTTTTTCCATGAGTTTCTTCTCGTAGGAAATTTTTTGGGTGTCTCAGCAGAGTCCTCCTTGAAGGCAGTCAGTTTTCTTGAAAAGAATAAATATAGGAACAATGTAAAACTAAAAATATTTTTCATTCATATTCATAATAACATTTCAGTGGTTGTTTAATTAGAGATTAATGAATTTCCTATACTATTCCATTTCAAAAAAATAATTTTAAATGATGAATTTCTTTTACTATTTAATTTAAAAAATTAAAAATGTAATAAAATTATCATGATATGATGGAAAATGATTTTAATTTTGAGCATTTTAAATTGCAATTATTTTATCAAAACTATAATGTATGAGGTTTATATGTATTCTTTATCCAATAATTTACAATTTAAAAAACAAATAAATCATCTATTAAAAAATAAATTTAATATCTTATGAAAGATTACAAATACTTTGTAACTAAACAAAAAGTGCTTTGATTAGTTAATTTTTAGTCCTTGCTTAAAAGTTAATTTACCTGGAAAATGTAAAAGTTAATTTGTTGAGTTAATTAAAAGTAAAATAAAACTTAATTTACTGGGAAAGGTTGTTCCCACCTTATAGTTGCAGAACAAGATTATGATGGACAAGTGCAAAATATGCTCATATGTATTAATTTAATACCATTTAAACTAAATAGTTCAAACTTGTGTGTGGCAATGCCATAACCAAATAATACATTGCCACAACCAAATTTTATTAGTTCTTTCTTTTTATTTACTTTTCAACATTGTAGTTTCTCTTAATCATGCTCATGTATGTTATTTTTACTAATTAAATATATTTAAAAAATGAATATTTATTACAAATAATAACTGGAATATTTATTATTAGCGAGAGCTATTATTAGTGAGCAAGAAGTTGCTAAACTAATTAATGCATTTCAATATGTGAGCTACAGAAAACTCACCTCTCTTACAAGGGACTTGTGCATAATAAACCACGACACTCCATTGTGACCTCTACGACCAATAAATTTATGGGCAAAATGGACACCCTTCCAAAGGAATACTCCCTTTTCTCAAAGCATTCTTTCATTCATTTTTCTTAGTTAACTAGCATTAGCTAAGGTACTTATCACTCATCTTACTAACTTGTAAGTGGTCAATATCTTTTTTGTAACAATGATGTGTCCTTCACTCTCAGCATTCCCAAGGTTAGATTCTCCCTCATTATCAATACAAACCAAGTTTATGACTATGTTTTCATTCAAACTCAAGTTTACTAAAGGCCCTCTGCTTACTAACAAAGTAGAGGATGAATCGTAAGTCATAATTTACGCAATGTTTCCTACATCAACATTTATTTTATAGGTTACAAGATTTGTTTCAATAAGATCACGCTAACCTTAAAACATGTAAGTTGGACTTTAACTGTAATGTGCACTTTGAGTTCTCTATTCCATACTCTAAGAAATAGATTCCACACTCTATCTTGAAATCGTTACATAATTCTACGCTTACAATCATTGTGTTGCTCATAATGCCATGTACTTTGGTAATGCTAAGAATGCATTAAAATTCCTCATGGGACCCACTCTTATGGTGACTTGGGTTGAATGTCAATTTTCCATCTTGGTTCTTAGTTAAGGACATTAATTGGGGATTAAATGGGTTTCCTTATTTCAATGCGATGGGTGTATACTTTTGATGCCACATCATTTCCATAACAAGGTAGCTAAACAGCTACCCAATGATCATTTATATTATTTACTAATCTTTATTCACTTTGATCTTATACTTGTATTATTTTTCACTTTTATTATATTAAAATATATTATATTTTGTTATCTTAAGATTATTATCATTATTTCAAATTACCATCACATTATTTTCATAAACTTTTAACTTATACTAACTCCTCATATCCTTCACTCTTATCCATGTCATTGTGATTTGTATTGTAATTCATTATATATGGTCATTACATTAACTAGCTTCTATCATCATTTCGTTATATACATAACAAGTCTCCTCTCTCACATTATTGTTATTTAGTATACTCTTTTCTCAATTCACTCATTTATTTATAACTTTATTGTACGTTGATACCACTTATGCATTACTATTACTTTCTTTTTTAGAAGAGGGAAAATGGAAAGTCTCCAACATTTGCACATATAAACTTCTGTTACAACAACATGTAACAAGCAAGTGTGAATGTGATCATGTCTTTAATCATCGCAAAACCTCGCCACATGTAAAACATTGTTGGTGGTTCTTAGCTGGCGAATGGATCCTTTCCCAAACGAAAGGAAGCAGTATTACTATTACTTTCTTATGTGATTGCTCAATATAAGAAATTGTTCTATTGTTGCTAGCGGCACATAAATCCACATTAAGTTTTGTAAATAAAATTGTTACTTAATTTTATTATTTTTATTAATCTCTATATATGAACCAAATACTTTTGTGAATGTCATAATGTTATATATCATGATGGTCATCATAGTTTAATTTTTTATTTTTTAGAAAACCCAATATGCAAGGTCCTTTCCATACACATTTTAATCATTTAATTAATATACATTTCTTAAATCTTAAATTTGGGCTCTCATAAATTTACTATCATGACCTTGGTTTTCATGTCAACAATATATTACCTCAAACATAAAATTAACTTGTGTGACTCTTACAATTCTCTTATTGATCTTGAATGACAAGCTAACATTTTCATTTGAATTTTATTTAATATATACACAATAAAAAAGAAACAAAATTTCAATCAAACATATATATATATATATATATATATATATATATATATATATATATATATATATATATATATTAATGAATACAAATAAAGAAATCAATGATAGTTGACTGCACAACAATAATTGATACGTGTATTCAAAATAAAATTTATCTTTCTTAATATAAAAATGATCTTTATTTATATAAACATGTTATATTATATATAATTATTTATATATTAATAATCATAATAGGTGATACATCTAACTCATTTTATGTTCAACTACTAGTAATGGAAAGGCAAGTCCTTACAAACAAAATATAAAAACCATTGCAATTATCAATAAACAAAATGCTCTATTTTTGCTTGTATGAAATCGAAATCTAAATAATAGGCATATTTACCTGTGATAAAGTATATGAATAATTAAGTGGTAATTTTAAAGCAAAGTGTAGTTTCGAGTACACTTAACATTATTATTTATTTGCAAAACCTTGAAGAAGGGCACTCTCTTTCTGTTTCAATGGTATTTTGTGTTAATGAGTTCAAACCCATGGTAACCGAGCTCTAACTAAATTGATTATCAAACTAGTGCTAAATCGTTGAAATAATCAATACTTAGTATATAAATAATTATATATATATATATATATATATATATATATAAAAAAGTTAACCATATATATATATATATATATATATAAATAAGTTAACCATATATATATATTTAAATACTTAAATTAAATTAAACTAATAATTAGATATAAAAACGTACATGCCAAAAAGTATGTTACACGAGGCTTACATGCTACACAGGGCTTGCATAAAGCCCACGTGTCCTCTTGTATCACCCGATGACAAGTTGAGTGTATTGTTCCACCTCACTAGTTAAGGTTTCATTATATATATATATATATTTGGGGTTTTATTTCTATTTTTATTTCTGTCTTTTTTTTTGGGTTTTGGCCTAGAGGTGCGACTCCATGGCCAAAAGCCCAAAGGGAGTCTCCATCGCCAACCCCTCCTTTCTACTCAAAATTTTACTTACCGATTTGCAAGCTAGCTGAGCGCAGACATCATGATGTCGATTTCTGGTCTAAAAATGACTTAGGTTTGGTCCCCTAGCTATGGCTCCCAAGGATCAGGATATATACCTTCAATTCTCTGTGTTTTCTATTTATAGTCATGTCCATGGGAAGGAGCCGCTAATTATCGAACCAGATGGGCACACGACTGTTGTCAAAACGTAGTGCTAGGTAGGCTCCCTCACGGGCTTGCGTTTCGACTTGCTTTCATTATTTTATGGCGACTAAGAGGTGCGTTGGATAAGAGGTGGGGACTCCTAGTCATAGGGTTTGACAGAGGCATAGCCATCCCCTGCCTGTGGGAACTCTCGACCATGGTCAACGAACCCCAAATTTCTTTTCACCCAAACCCCCCTGCAACGCCTTTCTGTTTTATTTATTTATTTATATAATTTTTTTTTTTATTATTAATGAGATATATTTTGTTCAAGGTCTAGCTTGATTAGATCTAGGTTCTTAGAGTTTATTTATTATTTTTTTTTTGTGCAGAAGGATCTTTCTGGTTGAAGGGGTGGACAACCTTGTATAAAGCCAAGGGCTAGGCCACC
>ML778888.1:547842-573832 GCA_009831015.1 Picea engelmannii
GTGATAGATTAGGGTTATATATATATATATATATATATATATATATATATATATATATATATATATATCTTTGCAATGAAATAGTGATAGCACCAATTCCAGCCTGGTTATTTTCGTATTTGGTTTTGTATCTCTTTTTCCTAAAGCATAGATTATCTAGTGGGCGACTTTGAGATCAACACGACCAAAGAGAAGTTCCTCGATAAGTTCAGAGAAGACCCAAAGAAGGAAGATCTGGTTATGAATAAATCCAAACGCAACAGTCCTTCTGAACAGATATTTGTCTTCTTTCTGGAAGAGGCCAAGGTGGGAGTGAAGGCCATCAAAACATATGTGGAGCACATGAAATCTGACGGTGTGTTTTGAGCTATATTGGCTTTGCAAGGAAGAGTGTCGGGAGATACGTATTTGAATGTGATGGGCAGATCTGAGGTTATTAACAGGCTCAAGAGCTTCATTAAAACAAACCCTTTTCAACGTTCTGCATATTAAACTCGAAATCCTTGAGGGGTTTTCTGCAATTTTGGAAATGATTTAGCAAAGTATATGAAGGGATAAATAGGTAAGGTTTAGCCAAATGGTTCGCTAAATTTAAAGAAAGGGTCAGGGATCTTGGGATTGGTCATGAACCGCCAAATCTAGTGCTCTATTTCACCTTTGATTTCATTTTTACTCGTATTGGGTATATTCATTTCATCAATCTGCGATTCAGGGCGCCACCAACTTCCATTTTGTGACTGATTCGTGCTTTATCCAGGTGCTTTTGGATATTTGCAGGAAACAATAAGATGGAAGGAGAAATGGTATTGATGGATGAAGATAACAAAGGTGAGATGGTAATGGAAGCATTGCATGACACCCTTAGAACCCATTCTGGGACTTGCCTCTGTAAGACCAAGGATTCCCCGGAAACAAACTCGGTTTGTTCAGAGATGGAGAGTGGTGATGAGCTTGGTTGCAGGATCAATGCCGTAGTTGGCAGCTGTGAGAGAGGTCAGTCTAGTAATGGTTGCTCATTTGGTGAAGGAAACAACCCATCAAAGTTCTCGAATGGTTCTGGTCATAGAGAAATGGTTAACCTGAGTACATTGGAGGACTCGGATATTGGTAGACAGGGTAAGACTGGAGAGGACTCGAAGCGTAATAAGGTTAATCTAGGCAGAACATTTAAGACTCTTGTCAGTTCCAATGATTGGGTTCTTGTAGAGAGCCTGATTCCCTTGGCAGACACTCAAAGGCTGAATGATTTCTTGTGTATTTCCCTTGATTCCATCTGGTTCCTAAGAACGCAACAAGAGCTTGCAGGGTTATGAGTCTGATTGAGAAATTTATTAGAATGGGTGCTTGGGACTTCACTCGTGCAACTCTCGGGACTTCATTTCTTGCTTCATGTGTTTCAGCTTGCAGGAGTAGGGACAATGAGCTTGGCAGACACTATGACCCTCATGGCGCAAACGCTGCAAGAGTGTCCTTAGGAGTGCAATGGTGATGAGGTGTGGAAGGCCGAAGATGCTGCAAAGGTACAAAGATTCACTAAATGGGCTCCTTAGTGCATTGGCTCTTGTTCTCTTGGCCAATGAAGTGGAGACAGAGTAATGCACAACTCATCTATTGAGATCCAACAACATTTTTCGGCGTTCAAGACCTTTCTAGATCTTGCAGGGGACCGATTAACAGGAAAAGACTTCACAAAAACATTTGATGCAACTTGCTTTCCCCTTACACTCTTTTCTTGTGCAATAGATCGAGGTTGGGCATTAGGAATTGTTGCAAGTGAAATGCAAAGCTTGTTAGGAATGCTTGTTGAAGGCGGGGTTGATAATGTCAACTAGTGCTTCCTTGAAGCTGCACGTTTCGGGAGCACTCAGCTTGTGTGGATTCTGTTACAGATTGCCCAACGTAACAGTTTGGATGTGGATGTGGATCTTGCTCTGGGATTTTAATCTTATTGTAAAAAGATGGGTACCATGGAATGTTTGGTGGAGGAGGGGAATGCAGTTGCCTTTTTTGGGCCACTCATGAGCGCTGCATTGTAACAGCCCAAATCGCCCAAATCGGCATAAAAACAAAATCCGTGGGTGGTCAAGCCCAGGTTTTAGTTTTGAAACACGGCTCTGATACCATATGTAACACCCATCCAGGATGTTAAACAATTAATCTTTCTACGATATGTAACACCCATCAGGTTTTAGTTTTGAAACCGGGCTCTGATACCATATGCAACACCTATCCAGGATGTTAAACAATTAATCTTTACACCCATCCGAGATGTTAAACAATTAATCTTTCATTAAATACATACACAATACCAACTTTGTTTTAGCATAATTTCATTGATTTTCATTTACACAATTCTTTTACATTTGCTCAATGATAAATCTAGATAATATGATGAAATACGTAATATGTTAACTCTATGATTTATAACTTAAAACAAAAGTATATACAAAATATCAATAAGCAAATACCATCGAAAAATACCTCCTCCTTAGCTTGTCGAAGCCTATCAGTTGTAATGTAGTCCTCGATGCTTCCAAGCATTATTTTCCCACTTGCCCAGAGTGAAACAACGGAATCCTCCCAGCCAACTAGGAGCCTAGTCGGCTTCCTAGCTTCAAGAAACCTTTCGGTTTCTTGGCCCTCCGTGCCCGTGACTCCAAGAACAACAAAGTACAAATGCTCAAAGAAAACCAACATAAGAAATATATATTCGAAAGATTTCACAACCTCTCATCATGCTCAAACCTCTCAATCCCCCTTTCTCACCACTTCTCCTTCCTATTTATCAAGTTTCCATACACTCTTCCCCAAGTCTCCTCAACCACCCTCATTATTATCCATCAACCTCCCTTATCTAGATTTTGGGAAGAGATTAAAATAAAACTAAAATATAAATGACTTGCATTAAACAACAATAAATAAAATGAAAAGTCTTTCTTCTCATGCTAGCTACTAAATGTAATTTGACAATTTTCCCGAAAATGTACATAACACCCCACCATGCTCATTTAATTCATTATACCCACCATCTATCAAATTCAATAAGGTATTTAATGCTTCTAGATATTTTACATGCAATATAATTTACATATTCAATAAACATTCAATTAAATAGATAATAATTTACTTTAATAATTAATACATTAATTAATTGTACTAGTGTACATGGGTAGGGTATGTGTGCGTAGCTAGTGGATACATATCTTGTGTATGTACTAACGATAAACAATCATTTCCTATAGTGCATAGTTTCTATATAATCACCAAGACACGTGGGACACCAGATCAAATAATGCATCATTTAATAATCTTAATGAACAAAATTACACCAATTCATGAATAACTCATTATCACACTTAAAATATCAAAAGGAAATCAAAGAGGGTTTTAGACATGGTAGGAACCAAGTGAGTAAACAATAGTGGCATCTTTAATACCCAATCAGTACTCTCAACTAATATCGAAGCATCCTTCCTTCCTAACCTACTTCCATATTCCATCCTATCATTTCCTCGGTTGGACTAAGATGGAGCGTCAACTATATTGAGCTAACTCTAGATAGAACCCCTAAGTGGAAGTGTCATACATCTCGACCAAGATTCCCCAACAGGAAACTAGCAGTTGCCATCACACATCTAGGGGAGAGTGACTTCACACAAACCTCCCATGACTCTAGGTTTCAGAGGATAAATGGTGGGAAATACCTCCACCCCTCCTTATAGAACTAGGGTCAACACCCTACATCAAGCCCTATTGTGCAACTACTGTTCTTGGAGTCACGTCATCAAACAACCACTCTGGGAAAGTCAATTGTCCCGTCAAAACCACACTTACCACAAATCATAGCAATATTTCGAATCATAAATTAAATAATAATTATAACTTATCGCATACACTATTTTCTTGATGTCTACGAAATCCATGTTAACTCATCACTATAGTCATTTGGCTATGACATAGCTCATCAACTTGTAGGTTAATTTACCAGTAACTCATATCCATGTATATACATCATAATTTTATATAAGAATCCATATCTATATTGGCGTTCAATTAAGAAATGTATGTTTATTTTGATCATGTCTTACATCTGTTATGCATTCTCAACATAACTTTGAATCAATATCCATGTACCTAAATTCCGCATCTTAATTTGCATGTTTAAGCAAATCAAGAGTTATCATCATCATGACCATATAACAATTAAAATAATAGTATGAAACACATAACTAGGTCCATATGTACACTTCTCACATGTCTATATCAATATTGTTGAGTCCAAATAGTTCTTAAGAAATGAATTACTAAGATGAGAAAATCAAAGTTCTAACTACCTAAAGCCAAAATATGGGGCGTTATAGTTTCTGGACTCAGATTTGACTCACACACCCACTTTCTGCCATCATCAATTCATCATGTAAACCATAAACCATAAACCATAAACCATAAACCATAAACCATAATTTAGTGGAGTCATCAATTTGTCGGGTTTTAGTGTTCCCGGTGAATGGATGCATTGTTGTTGACATGGAATGGGACAACACAGTATAGCTTCTTAATTTTCTTCCTTCACTTGATGTGGGTCTGGTCATTCCTAGCCTTGAATTGAAAGTTGCCCCTAGTCTTAGTCATCACCCATTGTGAAACTTGTCACCCAACGATCACTAGATCACAAGGTTGGAGGCATATGGGCATTGGGATCACGAGGCTTTATAACCCAACAGTAAAAATATACATTAATTGAACTTTGACTAGATTGAAAGGTGCGTGCAACTGAAAATACTAACAATCCAAAACTAAAAGGGATCAAGACATAGACTGTCAATGAGAGGTGCTATGGCCGTGGTGTGTAGGAAGAGGCCTAACACCTTAAAAATTATATAGAATTTATATATTTATATTATATTTTGTAATAATTAATATAATATATATTGTATTTTTTAATATGAAATAACAAAATATAACCAAACTTAGAATGAAACCAAACCTGCTAGCTTACAGTGCGACCATAAAAGGAGAGTGTGACCGTAAGAGGAGAGAGACAGATACCCATTGTTAGAGAAAAAGAGGGGACCCACAATGCGAATGAGGAGACACAATGTGAAAGAGGAAACCCATAGTGTGAAAGAGGTGAGTGTCGACAGAGCCTGATACCTTAGCTAGTTGACCACAGTGTGAGCATAAGAGGAAAGATATGGATACCCTATCTACTCAGCCACAGTGCAACCATAAGAGGAGAGAGATGGATACCCACAGTGCGAGAAAAAAAGGAGACCCATAGTGTGAAACAGGAGACCCATAGTGGAAGCAAAAGAGGATACCCATAGTGCAAGCAATGTCACCAAAATCAGTAATTTTTCCTTAGGAATATTTGTTTGCAAGATGGTTTATATTCACATTAGCAAGTGGTGTATGCCTGGAAATACACATTCTCTGTTATGCAAATAAATTTAGATATTTTTGATTAAATAATAAGACCTATAATGAAACATTGGATGTCACCTTCAACCCAGTGCAAACTACCTCCAATGCTTCAGTTTGGGTTAAATTCCAATTTTCACCTCTAGAATTGTGTGAAGAATATATGTAAGCCAATGTGAGAGAAACTCATCAACTGTATCAAGGATCCATCATATCCCAGGAAGGAATTATAACGATTGGAATAGTGTTAGAAAAATAAACCCCATTTGAACACTAATATGCATCTTGTGTAATCCAGTAATAAAGGATATCATAATTCCTTAGAAAAGAATCTTGATATAAGGCATGGACCAAATTAATCAACAGTAAAGCTCAACATGAACCTAGAATGGAAACACAATACCTAAGGATCTAAGTTGACATATATAAAGAGGGTTAAATGAAAAATAACACCTAAGCCACGAGGCCATCCTATAAAAAGGGTATTTTAATAAAGATTTAGTTATATAGATACACCCAATATTTGGTGCACTTTTAAATATTAGTCATATGTGACTTTTAAAGATTTGTGACATGTTCATATAAGAATGAGGATTCTTGTCCAACTTTCAATCCCTCTCTTACTATAAAAGTATCGCTCTAAATTGATATTTCAAACCGCACTACGAAAAAGAAGAGAACATATTCTCATTAGATGACAAGACATAGTCCCTTCAAGATGAAATATTCAAGTTGATTCCCCACTCCTAGGTTCAAATCCCTTAAAGGCATGTTTAGCTACTTGTCGGTTGTCTTTCCCATGAGAGAAAAATACATCAAATGGTTGGGCCAAGTGCAATTCCTTAGCAACGTATTTATCAAAATAGATAACCCCCACCTACAGCTTTTTAGAAAAAGGGTTTTTCCTTGAGTGGTGTATTCCATCTATGCTTCATTGTAATTCTCCTAGATTGGAGAAAAGCATTCTTGTCCCACTGTCATAAGATGACGCATCTATTATAGATATTTACTAAGGTATTCCCTTTTAGTATACCCTTATATTTGATTGTTATTGATATGGTAATTCCCTTTTAGATATGATAATGTTGGTGGAGCCATAGATTAGTAAGCCAAATGGAACAACAATCATCATCAAGTGGCATTGATCCTGGGGGATTTATCCTTCTTGGAGGTTTGTTGATGGTCATATCCTATCACCTCACTATATGGGTTTAGTAGTATGTTTATACACTAACCCTTTTAACAATTGTAATGAAGAAATGTCAAGGTGAGTAGCAATGCATGTGCAATGATGTTGCCACATTTGGTCTCGAAAATGACTTCATCTTAATGATAAACATAAATGCAACTATATGCAACTATATGCAACTTTATGCAAAAATGCAACTATATGCAACTATATGAAACTATATGCAACTATATAGCAACTATATAGCAACTATATGCAAATATGCAACTTATCCAACTATGCAACTATGCAACTATATGCAAGTTTATGCAACAATGCAACTTATGCAACTATATTGCAACAATATTGCAATAATGCAACTTATGCAACTATGCAACTATATGTAGCTTATGCAACTATATTGCAACAATGCAACTTATGCAACTATGCAACAATCCAACTTATGCAACTATGCAACTATATGGAACTTATGAAACTATGAAACTATATGCAGCTTATGCAAGTATATGCAACTATATGACAATTTCGTATGCAACGATATGCAAATATGCAACTATATGCAACTTTATACAACTATATTGCAACTATATGAAAATATATGCAAATATGCAACTTATTCAACTATATGCAACTATGCAACTATATGAAAATATGCAACTTATTCAACTATATGCAACTATGCAACTATATGCAACTATATGTAACTTTATGCAACAATGCAACATATGCAACTATAGGAAACTATATTTCAACTATATGCAACTATATTGCAACAATTTCGTATGAAACTATATGCAAATATGCAGCTATATGCAACTATATGCAACAATGCAACTTATCACGTTTTTTAGTGACTATATGCAACTATATTGCAACTAATGCAACTATATGCAACTATGAAACTATATGAAACTATATGCAACTATGCAACTTATGCAACTATATAGAAACTATATGCAACTATATGAAAATTTGCAACTTATCCAACTATGCAACTATCTGCAACTTTATGCAACTTATGCAACTATATTGCAACAATGAAACTTATGCAACTATGGAACTATATGCAACTTATGCAACTATGCAACTATATTGAAACAATGCAACTTATGCAACTATGCAACAATTCAACTATGCAACTATATGCAACTAATGTAACTATGCAACTATATGAAACTATATGAAACTATATGACAATTTCGTATGCAACTATATGCAAATATGCAACTATATGAAACTATATGCAACTATGCAACTATATGCAACTTTATGCAACAATGCAACTATATTGCAACTATATGCAACTGTGTTGGTACCACAAACGTATATTAGCACAATAACTTATCTTCTTGCTTTAACGAGTGTAGGTACCACCAAGTAGGTATCCGTCGGATCTATCTTCCTCAAGTGATGATCAAGATATACTAAGAGAGGTTGAAAGTGAGATGTGTTGTACTAGATATACCAGTTCTAGATCAACTAGATTTGAAAAGGTAAGGAAAAGATTTTGTATACGCATTTAATTTTTTATTACCAATGGAGGGTCATGTAATTATGATGCTGAGAGAATAGGTGACAATGAGTTTCCCTTGAGGTATAAACATCTAGTGCAACGATGGTAACCTAAGGAGCTACCTGAAGTGGACACAGATTTTTTCATCAGTGGGAGTATGTATCACATTGCTCCTTCGTCCTTACATGGATTGGGGTTATTTTCCATGGATGGCATAATGGTTGGATATGGCACTGTAACTGAATTGATGAAGTATGTTGGACCATTATAGAAATACAATCACTGGTTGATGTTGGTTTGATATATGTGAAGTATGTAGAGATACAGAGTTGGCACAAATTATATACAGTTAGTAGATAACAATCAATATAAAGGGATAGCTATGTATATTGATGGAAGGCCAAAAGCTACTGGAAACATTGTGGGCTTTAAAAGTAGTACATGACCAAAGGCAACAACTAAGAAACTAAATTTCATATTTGAGGGAAATGAAGGAAATCATATATTTGTATGTGCAACAATAACAATAGCTCCAGGTGAAGAGTTGTTGATCGATTACAACTTAAATCGAATATATGGAGGGGGTGAAACTATGGGGGTAAATATCTTACATACCATTTAACTCAACCTTTGATCAATCATTGTTATAATTTATCGTTGCAATAATTTAATTTTTTACTGCATATACTTCATTTTTCATTATTTATTTTCTGATATTGTTGCAATATTTCATTTTTGTAATGTTACAATTACTTTCATAACTCTTGTTGATTAATTTATTGTGTCAAAATCTATCCAGGGTGACCATGAGATATCATAGGATACATCTGTCCAGGGTGACCATGGAAAGGCACCCACTGTGCCTCAACAGGTAAATGTTAAATACAGTAACAACTTATGACTACAACAATTAAATTTCAGAAATTTTATTATTTTTTTCTGACATTACTGCAATATTTCATTTATTTACTATTACAGGTGAATTTCATAACTTTTGTTGATTGATTTATTGTTTCAACTTCTATCTAGGGTGTTCGTGGAAGAAAATCACCCACTACATCTGTCCAGGGTGACCATGGAAAGACACTCATTGTGCCTCAGTAGGTAAATGTTAAATAAAATAACAACTTATGACAACAAAAACTAAATTTCTGAAATTTCATTATTTTTCTTCTGATATTACTACAATATTTCATTTTTTTAATCTTACAGGTAAATTTCATAACTTTTGTTTGTTGATTTATTGCGTCAAGATCTGTCTAGGGTGACTGTGGTAGAAAATCACCCACTACATCTGTCCAGGGTGACAATGGAAAGGTCCCCACTGTGCCTCACCAAGTAAATGTTAAATACAGTAACAACTTATGACTACAACAACTAAATTTATGAAATTTCATTATTTTTTTTCTGATATTACTCCAATATTTCATTTTTTAAATGTTACAGGTGAATTTCATAACTTTTGTTGATTGATTTATTGTGTCAACTTCTGTCTAGGGTGACCATGTCCAAAAATCATCCGCTACATCTGTCCAGGGTGACCATGGAAAGGCACCCGCTATGCCTCAGCAGGTAAATGTTAAATATAGTAATACCTTATGACTACAATAACTAAATTTCACAAATGTTAAAGTTCATCTCATTAATTTAATTCATCAATGTATTGTAGAATGGTCAACATGGGAAGGCTCCCACTGAGGATATTGATGAGGAGGAAATATTTTATTCCACTAACCTAATGACAACTGTAATGAAGCCCTTGAAGAAGGATAACATAGAATATCTAGGTTTTCTTAGAAAAAGACCCCTGACATAGGAGGACAGAGCAAGAATTGTAGAGCTACAAAATACAATAATTAATTTTGGGGTAAGTGGCATCTTCACATATTTTTATCAGCTATGACAATTTCATATCCATTTTTTTGTTTTCTATTTTCTATATGATCTAATAAAGTAAATTTTTTTGTTTTGTTTTTTTGTGCACCGGGAACTTGCATATCTTGCAACTGCTATAGGTAGCAGTGATGGTCCAATGGAAAAAAAATGTCGACATAGCAAAGTGAAAGTGAGGCTTTTTGAGCCTCCTGAGGTTCCCCTCGAATCCATTGATGAGCACAATGATTTTGACTAGCATGACACGTTAGAGCATGATGAGTCGGAGCCTAGGACTCCACATGACTCTAGAGAGAAAGATATTGTAGATAGAGAGGAAACTATTATGCATGGAGTAGAATGAATTAAAAGCATTGGATCACTAGATGTCACCTTTCTGGTGAATGATGCATGTGTTCAAATCAAGATTCAAAAGATTGCAGGTAATTGTTAATTAATTGATTCATTTTTTTCATGAAATTGAAATGGACATTTGTTGAGCAGGGATGATTTTAAGGATGGATATTTATATTAAAATCTAGGAACATGGGCTAATCTTACTAGTCCTTAATATGAAAAATGTGAAATGTTTAACGATATTTTTTGTAAAAATATTCAAATTTCTAAGGACTTTATATAGTTCTATAAAATTTTGGCAATTTTTAAGGTAAAATAATTTTATTCTATGGAATTTGGATGAATCATTTTCAGAAAAAATGGAAATTAGCGAATATTTTTTTGGGAAAAACCATGGAAGATTAGCCCATTTGTGAAATTTAGCCCCTAAAATCATCTATGTTGTTGATATTATTATAAATTAATGGATAACACATTTCTGCAGGAAACAATGTTTTCTATAGAAACTTAATTGAAAAAGAATTGGAGTTGTTTGGCCCCACCATTCGCACATGGTGGAATGGCCAAGATAGAAAAAATAAAGATGATTTAATAGACCACATGGTATACTTGTTCTGCAACACTTTCAACAAGAAAGTGGTTACAAAGTTAGCCGACAAGAATTTAAAATATACCAGGGCCCAGTATAGGGATAAATTGCAATTAGACGTCAAGCATGAGTGCCCTCCCATGGTTCCGAAGAAAGAGTGGAAGGCCCTAATAGAGAATGAAAAGGAGAACGTGTTTAAAAAGCGAGGAAGACATCCACGAACTGGTTAAGCAAGGTACAACAAATGTCATATTATTAGTGAAATAAGATCATTTATGTTTTTCTTTCTTGTTTTAAGTAACAATTCCAATATCTATTTTTTTTCAAAAATTCCATATGTAGGCTACCAAACACGTCCACAGAAACCAAGGCCAGAGTTGAAAAACACGGGCAGCATAAGCTAGGCTAGGGTGGCTATGGAAAACTAAGATCCTGAATCGTAAGATTTAAATGATTAACTGTGGTTAATATTTATTTAACAATAGCGAACAAATATATGTTTTTGTTATTGGTATTTTTAATGGTGTTATGCATTACAGTTAAATATGTTCAAAACTGTTGCCACCGAGGAGGACCTAAGGCTTGGTTACAAGCACAGTTTTAAAAGTGTGATTAAATATAGAAAAATCTTGGGCCAGAATCCTATCTCCCCAACCACGCAGGTAAATAAAATTAATAAGGAAACCGTAGTAGAATGCTTGTAAAGTCTATTCATATTTTATTATATCACCCTTAACTAAGTATTTATGTTTGTTTTCAAGCAACAATTCTATCGCATCAGTGAATCTAGCGGTATTCACTAGACACCACGTCATACAAGGGTGCAAATGTCCAATGATAATGGGGAGAAGAGTACTCATTCCAGTATGTATTCTTCAGAATTACAAATATTTACAGTGATTGTAGATATTTATTTCCTGACTTATACTTATATATTATCTTCTCAAAATTGAAGAGCATGTAGCTCAGGAGAGTGAACTACGAGAGGAACCAATTGGAAAATAAATTTACACAGCAATAGGTAAAGAGAAATAATGTAATTTTAATCAAGATAATGAATTAGTTATTTCAATTATATTTCAACATATCGATATGATCATTTTCGTTGTTGCAATTCACGACCCTGCACAGATGCCTCGATGCCCTTCTCAGCGACATACCAAAAGTATGGTACATGAGTGCATGGAAACATAAACAATAGAAGGACAGGGCACACAAAAAACAATTTCCTTGGATGATTATGATACCCCAATTGTCAATTTTATGAATGTAAAAAAACCTAAATCAAAGAAAATTTAGATGTATAAATCCATGACTTGTATTTGGATGTTTATCGATGTTTATATGTTCATATGATTCAATGTTTATATTTTTTCTATATAAACAAAATCAGTTGTTGGGTATGGGGAATTGAGAGTGATGTGAGGTGGGGGGAGGGGCCATATGAGCTTCCACCTTCATGTCGTTGGCCTTGTTCAATAGAGAATAACCTATTCTTGAAACAAAGAGAATCGCATTAAGGTATGCGACCACTTAAGTTTTTTCTAGAGTATTTTACATAACTAAATGCATGTTTATTTGCTTATATATTATTTACTCATATAAATAATTTGTCTTTTATGATTCATGCAGGTCTTGGTGATGGAAATGCATCTCGTGGAAAACTCTTATCAAGTTGTATGGGCTAATGGATCTAGCGAAAGGATAATGATAAGGTAAGGGTTTTGATGTATTTTTAAAGTGGGATTTATACTAGTAAAAGTTCACAATCCTCATGAAAGGACAAAATTGCATTTTTGGTAGACAAGCATCAATATTTTTAACAAAGTATGAATCATATACTGTGGGAAAAACTTTTTTTGTATTATTACATTGACCAATACAACCATAACAAATTTTTAGTACAAAATCTTAACCACACACACACACACACACACACACATATATGAACCCTAAGTAAACGAGTGATAGAAGATAAAGGGAGAATATGTACTAATAGGAGTGAATGAAGATAATAATATGAATAATGGAGTGGAGAGTGCACTCTCACCTTGAATTGAATGATACTTGCATCCAACATGTTTCATTGTAATGTATGCTGTGATAGTTGTGTCTTCTCACTATAATGTATGTTTCTATGTCCATCATGGGATTCCTAGAGCACCACCTATCATTCATGATCCAACACATAGAAGTCAAAAATCCCATCTATTGCTAATGTGTGGAAGTACCATATGATTAACTAATAATTTGTATCCTTAATTATGAGCTATGAATATTTACTATCACCATATTCTTCTAGTGAATGTAGATTTAAATTTGAAGTTGGAAATATTAGTGAAGAATTCAAGAACTACTTCCATGCAAAATATATCTACATTCAACAATTTATGAGCTATCGCAACATTGTTCCAATTGTGGATTTTTGAGAGGTGATTAGGTCCCACATTTTATTTACCTAGTTTAACCACCACTTCAAAATCAAACTCCTAAAATAGTAGCAAACATCGATAGAATCAACCTTCCAACATTGTATTATTAACCAAATACCTGACCACTAAATTATCAATGGACAACTTGAAGGACTGGTCTAGAAGATAATACTTCAAATTTTGTAGCATATACGCCATCACCATGACTTTGCCTTTCATGGTTGTGGAATTAAAATTTTGTAGAATATACACCATCACCAGGCCTTTTCCTTTGCCTTAGAATATAAGAAGGTCTACGGTTCAAGCCCATATAACACACCCTCTTTTTCAGTTAATAACCAAAGATGTAGACTTCATGTGGACATCTGAATGTGAGACAATGTTTGGAAAAATCAAAGAACTTGTTTGTAAGGCTCCTATACTTCGAGGACCAGTTTGGAAGCTTCCATTTCATATTTGAGCCAATGCTTCTCACATGGAAGTGGGAGTTGTTTTGGGATAACAGGAGGACAATAAACCATACAGAATATACTACATCAATAAGAACTTGACTCCAACTAAACTAAATTATACAGTAACAGAAAAGGTAGTAGCCATTTATACTGTTAATAAATTTCAACACTATATTACAGGTTATCCCACTTTTGTGCACACGGATCATGCAGCGATCAGGTCGCGCATGAACAAACCTGTAACCCTGGGTCGGATCACAAGATGGTTATTATTAATGCAAGAATTTGATATCACAATCGTGGATCTCCCTAGGAAGAATAATATGGTTGTAGATTTTTTGTCTAGATTAGAAAATGATACACAAGGGGAACCTGTAGAAGATAGTTTCGAGAGAATTGAAAGGATGAGTTGTTCTTCCGCTTTCATGACTCCACATGCATTAAGTTCAACGAGGAGGGATTTGAACTTGGTGAAGAATTCTTGCAGGTTGCTGAAATGAATTGGACTTAGGGATATGAGTTCATTCTCCAGTTGATGCACTCTCATTGCATCCTGCTTGCCGAATAGTCCTTCCAATGTGGTCCAGACCACATCGGGAGTAGTGGCTCCACTGACATGAAATAGGATATCTCTATAAATTGATAGGAATATCATCCCAATTGCTTAATATGATTTATTGAAATACTTTATCTTCTCCGTTGCAGCATTTGGTTCTTTCTCCATTCCCATTGTTACTCGGTAAAGCCCTTTGCTTCGGAGGAGCAAAGAGATCTATGTCTTCCATTCGAAGTAATTGAAAGGATTTAGAATGCGTTTTGTGGGATGAGAGAGATGATCCATTTCTTCTTGCTGCGCCTCTTGATGATCTATACCTACAAATAAAACCGTGTACAATCCACTAGATTCAATCTAGCTCTAATACCATGTAGAATTCCTGCAGAAACCCCGATAGATCTAGAATTCTAGTTAAATTGAACACAAAAAATTTGTTGATATTCAAGAGATGAGAGAATTTTTTTCTCCATAAATCAGAGAATTGTATTAATAAAAAATGAATATGCATGAGCAACCATCCTCAAAAAGAGGAGAGGAGGTGAATATATAGAATTTCCAACATAGAAATTCTAGTAAAAAAAAGCTAGAAATAGCTAAAATAGGTGTCATAAGCTAAGGGGGACCACATAGTTCAACCTAAACCACTAAAGATACATGTCAAACACTCATTAATGTCCACAAGAGTTAAGTGATGCACATTATCTCACTTAAGCTTACTTAACTAACAAGAGAAGCAGTTCCAACTTAGTTAACTCACCTGAAATAACAGTTATTAATAATAGTAAACGCAAAAATCATTAATTAAGGAATAAATCTCTCACTCAAAGAGGAGGTGTGAATTCCCTAATAATAGATGCATTTTTTCATGGGGGAGTTGGAATAAATCATGAATAATTCAAAAAAATCAAGAATAAATCGAGAAAATCAAGAAAAATCCAGAAAATCAAGAACCAAGAGTTGAGTCTTTCATGCACTCGGGGTGATGTTGATGTGATTAGTCATTATTAGTCATGATGTTCAAGCTGCCTCTGTTATATGTTTATGATAATAAGACAAAGAAATGTCAACAATGATCACTAAAGAATTATCTTATCCACAACCTGAACCCAAAGTTTGAATCTTGAACATGCTAGAATTATTAATCCATGCACCAACATTAATATAGAAATCACAACAAATATATCAGTCCTATGATATCTTGTATTGTTATGTTTGAAGAAGGAATATTCAATACAAATAAATGATATTCACCATGTGTTCCAAATCTCAAAAGCAGGGATCAAATCCAATATTCAAAAGTGGCTTTATAAATGTTACTGAGAGAAGAGTTTTCTTCATATGAAAGAGGTGCAAATAGCGATTAACTCCTCAAGAAATGATACCACAAACATATTGTTTATTAAAACCATATTCTTGGCACCAAGATAGTGCAGAAATGGATTATATAATTGTCACATGAATCAAGTGTCAATAATGTTCAAAAGAGCCAAAAAAAACTTTTGTTGTGTAAAACAACAAAGTGGTGTTATAAAATTGGAATAAAGTTGCACACATATGAAGAAGGAATCTTGAGTATTATTAATATTGAATAAAAACCAAAACTACAATTTAAGAGAAGACTAATTAGAAAACACACCATACAATAAAATGAAAATATAATGGACTAAAACTAAATAAATCGAACATAGAAATGATGACCCGCACTGAGGGGCCCTTCACAGGTGGATAGCACTGATAAGAAATATCAGATCGATACAAGGAGATGCACAACATATCAACAATAGTCATCTTTTCATTTAATCATGGGACTATGTTTTTACATGGCAACCAACTCCTTAAACTTTCTCACAAAAATGACTCTCCCACTCACAAAAACTTCATGAAAATAATGTATCCTTCTCACATCCCTATGAGGCTTATTTATGCATGAAATCCATGGAGGAATGGATGAAACTGAATCCCCAAACTCAGAAAACACTTTTTACAATTTTATGATAAATCCCAAAAATCTGGGTTTTTCATCAATTTGGGCATATTTGAGTTAGAGATCCACCAACATATTCTACACTAATTCAAATTTTGGAAAATTTTCTATTGTATTCTCAATTTTTCACATTCTAGACAAAAATTATATCATATAAATTCTAGCTATGATACCAGATGCACATAAATCGATGCGCAAGTTGGCAGTTTGAGATTTTTGTTAATTTTTGCAGAATCATTCCCCCTAAGGTGGAGGTCCACATGTGTGAGATGGGTGAATTCTTCCCCACGTGTTTGCATGTAAACATCATTCTGGACAAAACCCATGTACCCGATTTTCTTCTAGAGGCATTTCAAAATTTTCAAACTATTTCTAGTGTCAGATGGTTGTTGATGTTGGTGCCAGACGAGCACAAGATTGGTACCGGAAGAGCGCATAATTGGTATCGGACAAGATGAGTATTGGATGAAATGGAGTGTGGGTACTATATAATTGTTCAGGTACCATTTGACTATAGAAATTTCTGGTACCAGATGACTTGGAGTACTGGATGATCTCCAGTGCGGGTACCGGATGAATTCTAGTGCGAGAACATATTTTTTGGACATAGAAACATAGGATTAAACCATCATCAACAAAAATATTGTATAATGATCCTTTTAATCAATAAAAATATGGAAACTTATCTATTAACCACATAGGATGAATAATAGGAGATAATGGAGCTTTATGGTGTAATTAGGGATATACTATGGACGAAATGCAGGGAGAAGGTGTAATGATGAGTGTATTTGCATGGTGGAAAATATGACAAAAATGGAGCACAACACACCCCCAAACCCAAGGATTTGCATGTCCTCATGAAAACAAGGTGAAGAACTTATGATACTCTGCTTATAGATTTATGTGACATTGTTTCTTTTGTGTAGGTGTTGGTTCTTGTGGAATGACACTTTGAAAACTATCACCGATTGAATTGAAAACAGAGAAAAAAAATTATCATAAAAATGGAGGACAAGCCCTGGATGGGGTATCAGAGTGATGGTGAATGGTGTGCATGTGTAGAATGGTTTATAAAATGATTTTCATGGTGGTCGTATGAACTTGGACGACTTTATACTTTGTATCTTACATTAATTTTAAGACCAATATATAATTTGTGGTTCTTTGTTTGGATAAGCAACAATGATTTCATCCTCTTTGAGATGACTTAAGAATGCTTTATGATGTAGAAAGAGAAGACACTATAGATTTTGTTTTTCATTTGTATACCACATATTTCCTTTTCATTCTTGGGTGCTATCATGATAGTATATTGTTCATTATGACAAGTCGAGTGAAGATGGAGGGTTTATTGAGTAGTTGTGATAATGCATAGGGTAATAGTGGTTATGCATCATGTTTTGCAAGTTCTTAGTAAATCAAAAATATATGTACTAGTTTTACCTCAAGTTACCTTCACTTTAATGTGCATTGCAGGTTGATGAAGTGGGAGATGAATGGGAGTACATGTTGGCTGAAACTGAAGATTAAGACGAGAAATACTAAGAGCTACTAGATATCTAGGAGACCGTTGATGAATGTTCATCTACTAAGATTCCTTTTGTCTCTCTCTCCCCCATGCCTATTGGTTTGCATTTCCTCATGCAAACTCTCATTAGCACACAAAATTTCTACAATATGAAAGTGGACTATGTGGAACCGGTGCATGTTGACTGAAGGATGGAAATGAAGTATGCCAAAAATGAGAGATGCTAAAAATATCCTGAAAAAAGTACCATCGAAAAAGATTTAAATTTTTGTATTGTTGGCACAAGAACCTACTGGTTTATGTACCAGCATTATCGAAACAAAAAAATCTAAAAGAAATAAACCAATACTGTTATTATGAGAGAATAAATAAACATTGATGTCATGGTTAAAGAAACAACCAAAACTTTGGAAATGAAATTTATTTTAAAATATTACAAGCATAAAGGAAATTCCTAAATTACTTATTACATACGATTCCATCAATCATTAACATTTGAATTCTCAAGAAACCATATTAATTACGATGGGGTATTTTTCCTCTCATCCATGAACAAAAAAACATGCGGAGATAAGTGGTCTTTGATAAATGAGAAACCAATAGGAAACTGGTCATCCCTGTTTAATTTCTCAGATAATTTCTATCATTCAAGTCATATTGATAAAGTTCACATTTGAGTTTAATAGAATACTACACTTATGGGTCCTGCACACCCCGTTGACCTCTCGTGTCTCGGGGACTCGGTACATAAGAGAACGAAAGTTCGAGCCTTCGAGTCGCAAAGTCACGAGTAGAGAGAACGAGAGGAGAAAGGTCAAATATCGCCCCTCGGGGGTTTGGGAAAGAAAGGTGCCAGGTTTGGACCTTTGAACTCGCTAAGGCGCAAAAAGAGAAAGGTGCTAGCGCTTAGCCTAGTCGACTGTCGCACGGGGGAAGGTGCTAACAGAGAAGGGGCCATAATCATTTCGTGATCTTGGGTATCGCAGATTTGAGAAGGAAGAGTTGGGAGCCATGACTCGTGAACTCATGAGATTGTGAGTTGCCGAAAAGGACCTGTGAATCGATAAATTTGAAGATTCCAGTGAGAATCAAAAGAGACGATCCACCTCAAGGGGTTAAAGAATGATCCTATGAGAAGATATCAGTCCGAGGGCCGACATGTATGCATCAATTAATTACATGACACATCATTTTATTTAAAAATAAATAAAAATATCCATGACTCTTTCCACAACACATTTTCCGCAAAATTGTTTTTCCTGTCGTTTCTCCTGAACTAGTCGTCGGTACTCCTCGAATAGGCACAGTCGATGGAATAGAATGGGTGGGGAGTAGTAAGGTATTAACCAACAAATACTACATAGGTCCATTGAAATTTGAAAGTCTAGAAAATTTTCCAGAATGCAGGTTGGGACGTGTATTTCAAGAGGTTACAAGGATTTGATGCAAACATTACAACAGAATTCACCCAAAATTTGGAAGAGCACTCCTCCACATTCCGCGGATTAAAAAAAAGAGTCACAAAGGAAACCATTGCAGTAGCTATTGGGTTGCCAATATCCGATCAGCAATGGTTTGTCCGGAAAACACCACTCCTGGAATTTCTAGAGTTGTTTCTACGTGAAGGAAAAGAAGTAAAGCCAAAAGGGAAAGGATACGAATGAACTTCTCCGCCACCTCCATGGGCCGAGGTAGCATTGTTTTTCATAATTTATGTGACATGCAAAGGCCACCCCTGTACCATTTACAAATATCATCTCAAATTTCTCACATCTTTACGTTTCCAACAACGCATAAACATGCCCTATTTTCTATGGAATAACATTCATCGGATGGCGTGAGCATACCAGTTCTCGTGCCAACCACTCAAAACCCTCACAAATTATGGTCTTGTTAAGCTACTAGTCATGCATGTGCTAGATAAAACCCCTGTGATTTAGCCGTAGTTCATAAGACTCTCGGAAGAGGAATTGGCAGAACTTATCCCAGAAGTAGCAGAAACCCTAGCAGAGAGAGATGGGTTGAGAAGGTTATCAGAGGTTGCCGAAACTATTTCATAAGGGCAGAGAATGGGTTTTGATACATAGGAATCATCCTTATATGAAGATGATGAAATAGGTAAACCATCTGTGGAAGTTAGAGAAGTTGGGGGAATGAGGCAAGTCATTAACCTGGATTCAAAAGAAGAGGAAGCAGAGGGTTCTTCCTCCAAAACCTTTTCCTGAACAAGAACAAGATGTTGCTACTCACTCAGCAGATGGACAAGAAAGATATGTTGCTAATCCCTCATCAGATGAAAAATAAATAGGCGTTTCTATTCCTCCCACAGATGATCATGAGATGGATGATGATACCCCTTCATCTGATGAGAAGGAGAGGAATTCTACTACTCCTCCAATATATGAACAAGAGGTAATTGACGTTGTCACACAAGAACCAATACCAGAGCTTTCTGAATTTACTATCTCTGAAGATGGTGCAACTACTCCTCCCATCAATGAGCAAGTAATGACTAACGTTGTAACACAAGAACCAACGTTAGAATAAGTTGTTCCTGAAAACCCTATTTTTGAATACACAACAACTACTCCTCTAGTTTTTTAGCAAGAAACAATTGACGTTGTTACACAAGAACCAGCGTAAGAGCATGCTACTCCCGAAAACCTTGAACCAGAGTTGGGCGTTGCTATTCTAGGAGAAGTGCGAGTTAAACAAGAGCCAGGCATAGAGGCTGTAGGAAATGAAGCTCAGAGTGAGGTTCCTCCTAGGGGATGGGTTGAAGGAATTCCTGTCAAACAAGAATTTTTTGACTTTTGTGCAAGGAGAAGAACCCCTATTCAGGACCGCTATAGGACAACTTATAGAGAAAGTCTACAATTGAGGATTCAGAATTCCAAGCTAAAGAACCAAGTGCTCTGCCTAAAGAAATGAGCATAAAGAAACAAAATAATTTCCAAGGAAGCAGTGAGGAGAAATGTCAAGGAGACTATTTTGGTAGCTACCCAAACTGTCGATACTCCCACAGTATCTGCAACTACTCAAACTGAAAATACTCCCAGAGTAACAACAACTACTCAAACTAAGTTGGTTTTTCATACAGTAGCTACTCAGACCGATCCTATCTTGCACACCTCTGCAGTACCAACAACTACTCAAACTGAGCCTATTTTTCACACTTCCGTAGTAATAACATCTACTCAAGCTTAGACAATGACATATACAACTGAAGCTCGGGTAGTTTTGTTGAAATTCGAGATACAGAAGTGGAATAATATTGTAGCTCAATTTCGGGAAGGAGTTGTCCCTTCTTCAATGCACCTAAGGACATTGAAAGACATAAGGGAGAAAGTTGCTAGAGTCGTTGGTGACTACGAGGAAAATTTGGAATAAGAGAAGAACAAGGGCGAGAAATAGAAGGAAAATATTACAGAGATGGAGGCACATATATAGAGGTTAAGATATGACAAACAAGAGATGTATGATATCACCCAGCAGGTAGTAACGTGTCGCTCCCCTTCTCTCAGCTATGCATTGTTCCTTCATGAATAGTATTTATTTTTCTATCTGGAATGTATTTACCAGGAGATGGTTTATAATATTAAATACCCCATACAGTTTCTTAGGACTTTGAGAAGTCATGACATCCTCACATAACATCTCATGTGTGAACTTTACATGCACAACTACCTGCTAAGAGATGATAAAAAATTCAATCCAGTTCTTTATGTGGGAGATTTCCAATTGAGTTCCTTCCTTTCCTACACCATTAACTAGGTGAAGTGGAAGAAGGCACTTGATTCTTTCAAGGAAAATCAGGTACACAGACCCTTTCAGGTTAGAATGGAAAACTTTCAAGTTACACAGATCATCAACAAACATAACTATTTCAAATGGATTCCCAATTGGCCACAGAATATTGAAACTACAGAGCAATGGTGTGCTGATATTTTCATAACACAGTTGACCCATTGCAAGGGAGAGTCACTTGAAAACTGTGACCAGAGATGGGCCTTGTCACCACCTAGTGTTAGGGAACGGGAAGCATTTGGGGCTCCCAATTTTCATAGATCCATGGAAATAATATCCAGTTATATTCAATGTATGTGGCATTCGATGGCTAGGTTTTATATTTTCATTCCCCATCATCTCGATGACACTTGATCAATATCAACCTTATTACAAGGTCCAAGGAGAATGGTGGAAGGATATAATATTGATTGGAGGATATAAGTTTCCAGGGATAGATATGGTTGATGCATATGAAATAACATAAATTCATGCCCAACATCAAGGTTCCAACCCAGATCTGCAAAAGCGACAGCCTGCACGAGGACGTGCACATGACTAAAGTTTGGGGGAGATGTTGGCCCATGAAATTTATTCTTTTCTACCACCTTTTTCTATCCTTATTTACCTCCATTTCTATATTCCTTCAACTATTGTGTGTAACCAAAAGGGTAAGAATGCACCTCTATTATGCCATTGTTTGTATTAGTTCAAAAACGTTATAGATTGGTTGGGGGTTTACCAAAACGAATCACTAATCTGTGAAATCTCACAGGAACAGAGAAAACATAGTCTGGCAATATGATGCGATCAAGGATGAAGTGTAGTATGTGGGTTGATGTTGCAAAAGAGGACCTGTTCCATGGTCTAACATTAGGTTTTGTTAATCGGTTCAACCTTTGTGTATTTTTAGGAAGAGTTGTTACCCTAATCTTGGGACACTCTATGCTCCACAAATTGTATAAAAGGCCAAAAAGAGATAGAGAAGGGATTAGCGATTCAGTCAGCTAGCTAGGAGTTGTCATATATCAATACTGCAACCTATGTAATCTCATTTTATTTAATGAAAATCGAGTTTCTTCTAAGTTTCTGAGTTTTCGTTGTAGTTAGTTCACCGCAACCCTGATTAGGGAGTTGGGCCTGCTCTTCTAGTCAAGTGTTGTTGACTTATGATATAGTTTTGTTGTGGTTTTGTGTGTAATTTGTTAGATCTATGTGTTCTTCATTTACAGTTTTCCTGCTTCATTTGAATGTTACAATTATTTATGTTTAAGCACCAATAATCTAGTTTTTGTTCTTTATTTTACTGCAATGATTGTTTACTTACATGATCAATATTGAAAGAAGCACAGTTTGCACATACAGTGCATGGTAGCCTGTAAAACATTCATGCCCCTGGGTTGACAAATTAAACGTATTAGGTGGTAAATATAGACGATTGACTTTGATTTATTTCATTCATATGAGTGTGAGTAACATTTATTGTTTTGGTAAGGAAATGAATCAACCACAAGGCTACAAGTTTCTCATCCAAAAAGCTACAAACGTAGTTGTTGAAAGGGTGTGAATGCATTTAACCTCATGTTGTGATTATTCCTTCACATTAATAGGTTAAATTTGATACTCAAGGTAATTATTCTGACCAATCTATATTAATATTGATTAATGGTTGTGAGTGCATTGAAGTGGATAAGTAAAGGGTTGGCCCACTCTCACAAGCATAGTGATAGATTTAAAAAATCACATCTCCCATATTTCCCCCTTGGGATATCCCTACCAAATTGTTTTTGACCTCTAGTTTAGAGCTCCAATATCTCAATTAAAAACATTCATTCAAGGGAATGTATTTTATCTTCCCCTTCATCCCAAGGTGCCTTGGGTTTCCCTTTTGATCCACTAAGAAAGACACCTAATAAGTCCCAAAACCCCCTCTGATAAGCCCTTAACACATAAGAAACCCTTTGAAGGGTCAATCACACATGAAAATATTGAGTATGGATCAATCAAGAATCCCAACATCTAGCTTTTCATGTATTTTTTTTTTTTTAAACCTACAGGAAGCTTGGAAATATCGATGATAGTTCATCGCAAGGTAATGAATGTGTTTTATTAAGCGTGGAAATATCGATCAACTTTTGTCGCAAGGAAATGAATAGGTTTTATCAAGCATGGCAATATTGACGAAATTTCATCACACTTTGCCACGGTTTTGCGTCCCACATATAACATCTGTGTTGTAAATTTTTTCTCTGCCAAACATTTTTGTTGTTATTGCCACCCCTTTTCGTCGCAACTTTCCACTCTTTTCCGTCGGACATATGGCATCTGCATCGTAATCTGTTGGTAATTTTTTTACATTGGCATGGTTTTTCATCACTATTGCGACGAAGTTTCGTCATTATTGCCATGCTTTATAAGGAAAACCTATCTTGAGTATGATGACATGTGGAGGGATTATTTCATCGTTGTTTCCGAGAATAACTGGTTCATGGATATAGTGATGAAAAAAGTTCCACAAAAAATAGTCTTTTCTTTCATGGAAAGTGCGACGGATATGTGTGGCAATAGGAATGAAAAACCATGGCAAATGTTGGTCTCCGGTTTTGATCATGTTTTTTTGCCTATATTATACTCCACAGACCTCCATTTATATGCCAGTACCACCCTTTTGGCCTTGTTTTGACATAATTGACATCTCCCTACCATTCAATAGGGTTACTTAAGGTATCTTTACATTTCAAGCTATTTTTATGCACTTTGATGCTTTAAATTGATAATGGGACTAATGTCACTTGGGTTAGGTACCACTTCTATTGTTGGAACAGGATGCCAGTACCAGGTACCAACTCGTACCCGTGGAGATACCACTGGAGCCGCTCAAGATCTATGCGTTATGGACTGAATGGGAGACAGAGAGATTCGCATGACAGCTGGAGTCATCGCCCACAGGGTGCTTGAAGACCTAATGATGAAACTGGGACGTTGATTCTTCATCGTTCACACTTTGTGACACTACGTGTCACGAAGATGTGAAGTCCATTTAAAACTTGATTCCAAGCAATTTTTGGATCGGGGATCCGTTTTGTTTTTAGATATTATTGCTTTAGACTGTTAAGAAAGACATGATTTATATATAAACCCGAGATCACTCCTCAGACCGGGTTGGATTATGTTGGATTATGCTATGTCGTGAACCTATGTTTTTGAATAAAAAAATGTTGTGCGTTATGTTATTTCCCTGTTATACGATTTGAGCTACTTTCTCTTTTAATGGAATGTGAATTTTACACAGTGATTACATAGAATGTTGTAGTCAGTGCTAGTTATTACTTACAGCGTTTATGCCGTTTGGTTGGGCCCGCCAAACCGGTGCAAGTCGCTGCTTTACTTTGTCATAGATTTAGTTATTGCAGTGTGTTCGTGTTTGCTTACAGGATAGATTACAGTTTCGGAATTAAATCGCTCAGAATCATGTTTATTTATTCTTCAACCAAATCGTTCCAGCATACTGATATCTTTTGAGTTGATGAGTATTGAATGCATGTTTGAGTCCTGTAGGGTTTAGCGCATGAACTATGTTTGATTAGTCTACAGTTTTTCATCCGAATATAATTTAGAATGAACTTTGCTTTGTCAGATGGTTAGTTACTATGCTCTGTTAGATAGTTAGACTACTCTGTTTTGATTAGTTTGTTAGTGTGCAATTGACTTAAAGGAAGCTTCTGGTACTAGTAGGTAGAGTAGTACTCTGTTTTCCTGTAGACAGCTTTGGATTGATTTTGATAACCAGATTAAATGCATTTGAGGAAACACTCTTTGTGCCATGGCTTAAACAGAAATGATGATGATAGATGATTAAAAGATAGTGGTGGAATAATCTTGTAAAATCATACTTCTGCAAGGAAATAGCAGTACCAACATTTAAA
This sequence comes from Picea engelmannii, assembly GCA_009831015.1. Lineage (NCBI taxonomy): Eukaryota > Viridiplantae > Streptophyta > Pinopsida > Pinales > Pinaceae > Picea > Picea engelmannii. The sequence goes on from ML778888.1 coordinate 573,451, forward strand.
CATAGGATTGTTTTCCATCAATGACTTAAATAGGAAATGCTAGGCTTTAGGATAATAATTAGGATTCAAGTTCTCAGAGTGAGTCTATGTTTTCTTTTCAGGATAGTGTTTAGATAGGAATTAGCTTACCTGCACATACAGTGTATTAGTTCGAAGTTTACCAACCCTGGTTTGACAATTTAGTGTTTCAGGTCATTTGAATCTTCAATTTAGCAGCCTGACATTTTTGGCGTCGTTGTCGGGGAGCTGTTTAAAAGGTAAGAAGATAATTGTCTTGATTAGCTTTGGAATGCACTTAGTTTGGTTTGGTGTGTTAGCAGGTTGATAGTAAGAGCAGCTGTGGAAACAAAAAGGGTGAAGACCAACATATCAGTTATCACAG
>ML778888.1:580357-614111 GCA_009831015.1 Picea engelmannii
ATTGTATTAATTTGCATAACTAATAGGTTTGAACTAAGGGTGCCTTAATTACTCCATAACGTTCCATCATTTCCACGACTGGTACCTAATGAACTGAACCTCCATGACATTTCATGTCATAAACATACACCATTACCGGAACTGATTTCGAGTTGACTGGATATGATAACTCGACACCCTCGTACGACTCTCATCATGATTCCGACAACCTATCTATATCCACGACGATTCAAATCTTCTCATATAATTTTCTTCTCGACCGTTCCTTTCATTGCATTCTCTCCTTTCGTCACCCTCATCTAACCTTCATTGCCCTCACCCTACCTTCGCTGCCACCGATCGACTTCCCCCTGTGATGCCAAGAAGAGCCATGGTAGCAAATCGCCATGAGCTAGAAACATACGCCGACTTGGAAGCCCTCCTAGAATATGGAGCAACGAGAGATATTTTTAAGCAAGCAGGGTGGGAGCCATTTCTGAAAAAGTTCGATGGGTATAACGATTCCATCACACTCCAGTTTGCGCTGCATTTCGAGGATGGGACCGCCAAGGTGGGCGAACTTGAGTTCGAGGTCACAGAGGAGTTCATTGCAGAGGCAATTCAATTGCCGACCACAGGCCAAAGATGGACGAAGGGACAACCGGTTGATAAAAAGCTCTGTGCACAGCTGTTGAAACCTCAGTACCGGGAAACAAAATGGTCCGAGGGAACGTCGCGATCTTGGTTGGAACCATAGTGGGACCAAGTGTTGGTCATCGTCCAGCGTTACCTAAAGTGTGAGGGTCGATATACCATTATATTCCCCTGCCATGCTCGACTTCTGTTGCACTTCACAGGTACTCTGTTAAACATACCCTATTTCTTGTTAAAAAGTTTAAAAAGGATGGCCAAACAGGTCCAAAGGGCTAGTGAGTTTCGAGGGAGTTTGTTTCACTTTGGTTTAGTTAAAATATTGATTACATCTGCACTGTTGAAAAAGAAAGAAACTTGGGACCTCTTCATTGTAAAAACCCTCGCCTATGCCCAGTCCAAAGGTAAGAGTGTGAAGGCTGTTTCTCCACACAAAAAGTCGAACCCCAAGAAAAAGAAAGTCAAAACCCGGACTAAAAACCATGTGGGGGACCCTAAGCCCGAACCTCTAATGGATGACAAGGTAGAAACCAATACTGAAACTGGGAAGGCCACCACACCCACAGAGGCAAACATTGAAGTTCCGAGTTCTCCCCCAGCTACCGAAAACATAATTGATGTGGAGGAACTAGTCGTGTCAACTGATAAGCCTAGGAGGAACCCGAAGAGAAAGTGTAAAAGCATATTGTCGGGAATGGACAACTCGGTACCCAGTTACCCCGCACAAGAAAGATTGGAAAGTATAGATGGTCACGAGGAAGCCCCGGAGCCATCTGAGATGACCTGGACTTTGTCCCAACTCATTTGAAAAAACCGTAAAACAAATCGGTAGGCTACTACACCCAAAGAAAATGTGCAGAATCAGTCCGTTCAAGTACCAACCGGTACCCCTGTGCAGATGCCAAGAGAGTTCACCCCTGAACCCGATCTAGTTGACACTTCTGCACTCAGCCCCACTCATCCAATTGATATGTATGAATACAGCCCAGATGCACTCACTCCCGAATTCAGTTCAGACCACAATTCCGATAGATTTCACACCCCTGTTCAAAGTCCCAAAGAACTCACACATGCATCTAGTCCTTCACCATAGCCAGGCCAAGACCAAACACTTGAAACTCACTGCGAGATTTCCTCCAGTCGATCCTTAAAATCAATGGTGGAAAAACTAGAGAGCAAGAATAGCAGATTGAAGGAGAAGTTGCATGAGTACATTGTACTGGACAGACATGTTAAAACCGAAAACGAACTCCTGAAGCTCAGGGTGACTCACCTCTTGTCAAAAATTGAAAGGTTAAAGCAGAGGAATAACGGTATTGTCAAAAGGAATAGGCAACTTCAGAGGATTGCCAGAAAGCATGTCATAATCAACAGAGCCCTCGAGAAAGAAATTAGGAATCTGAAGAAGCAGGAGAGGCTACAAATGCTGGTTGCAGTAGCTGCAACCCTCTGATGGCTACCAGTTTTGGATTTTTGTTGCTTGAGGACAGGCAAGGACTTCAGTGTGGGGGCATGTTGGTCTCCGGTTTTGATCATGTTTTTTTGCCTATATTGTACTCCAAAGACCTCCATTTATATGCTAGTACCACCCTTTTGGCCTTGTTTTGACATAATTGACATCTCCCTACCATTCAATAGGGTTACTTAAGGTATCTTTACATTTCAAGCTATTTTTATGCACTTTGATGCTTTAAATTGATAATGGGACTAATGTCGCTTGGGTTAGGTACCACTTCTATTGTTGGAACAGGATGCCGGTACCAGGTACCAACTCGTACCTGTCGAGATACCACTGGAGTCGCTCAAGATCTATGCGTTATGGACCGAATGGGAGACAGAGAGATTCGCATGACAGCTGGATTCATTGCCCACAGGGTGCTTGAAGACCTAATGATGAAACTGGGACGTTGATTCTTCATCGTTCACACTTCATGACACTACGTGTCACGAAGATGTGAAGTCCGTTTAAAACTTGATTCCAAGCAATTTCTGGATCGGGGATCCGTTTTATTTTTAGATATTATTGCTTTAGACTGTTAAGAAAGAAAATATTTATATATAAAACCGAGATCACTCCTGAGACCAGGTTGGATTATGTTGGATTATGCTATGTCGTGAACCTATGTTTTTGAATACAAAACTGCTGTGCATTATGTTATTGCCCTGTTATACGATTTGAGCTACTTTCTCTCTTAATGGAACGTGAAGTTTACACAGTGATTACATAGAATGCTGTAGTCAGTGCTGGTTATTACTTACAGTGTTTGTGCCGTTTGGTTGGGCCTGCCAAACCGGTGCAAGTCGCTGCTTTACTTTGTCATAGATTTAGTTATTGCAGTGTGTTCGTGTTTGCTTACAGGATAGATTACAGTTTCGGAATTAACTCGCTCAGAATCGTGTTTATTTATTCTTCAACCAAATCGTTCCAGCATACTGATATCTTTTGAGTTGATGAGTATTGAATGCATGTTTGAGTCCTGTAGGGTTTAGCGCATGAACTATGTTTGATTAGTCTCCAGTTTTTCATTCGAATATAATTTAGAATGAACTTTGCTTTGTCAAATGGTTAGTTACTCTTCTCTGTTAGATAGTTAGACTACTCTATTTTGATTAATTTTTTAGTGTGCAATTGACTTAAAGGAAGCTTTCGGTACCAGTAGGTAGAGTAGTACTCTGTTTTCCTGTAGACAGTTTGGATTGATTTTGATAACCAGATTAAATACATTTGAGGAAACACTCTTTGTGCCATGGCTTAAACAGAAATGATGATGATAGATGATTAAAAGATAGTGGTGGAATAATCTTGTAAAATCATACTTCTACAAGGAAATAGCAGTACCAACATTTAAACATAGGACTGTTTTCCGTCAATGACTTAAATAGGAAATGCTAGGCTTTAGGATAATCATTAGGATTCAAGTTCTCAGAGTGAGTCTATGTTTTATTTTCAAGATAGTCTTTAGATAGGAATTAGCTTACCTGCACATACAGTGTATCATCTCGAAGTTTACCAACCCTAGTTTGACAATTTAGTGTTTCAGGTCATTTGAATCTTCAATTTAGCAGCTTGACAACAAATTTGGTCATATGTAGTAGTGATTGAATGCTTGACTTGGTAGTGCATCAGTACCCCGGTGGGTGAGGAGAAAATGTCTCTGTAATTTTCCACGATCCCATCCACTTTCTTCTGCTGCAAACAGAGGCTTTGTGTAGAGGTCACGGATGTGGCGATGACCTTCTCCCTAGTGTGATCATGAATCAAAAGGAATATGAACTTCCCATCCCATCAAATGACCTTACTATATTTCTTAGCAAAGAATAAATAAATAATGGTAGGCATCTCTATATATGGTATCTTGTAAAATTTTCTACCCAAAGTAATAATAACACTACGGGGTTTAGACTCATACAAAGCATGTCTCTTACACAAATATAGATGGCATAAAAGAACATCACAAACTTCAAGGGGAGAAATATCACACAATACCTCATTTTTTAATGGCTTGATGTTTTAGGGTAGATGACATTGTTGGATGACGCAGAGATATCGTCCTTAGAGAAGTTAGTTGATGGTGTAGGGATGCGGGTGTGATGTTATTGGTATTTCCATTCGTTTGATGACCTCTATTGAAATTAGGTTCTTTTGACTTCTTCTATTGACAATGAAATGCAATGGAGTTCCCTTTACCCACATTTGTGAGTGAAATAGGTGTTCCCCTTCCTCTGGTTCTTCTGGTTCGCTTGGTTTGAATTTCATGGTAGTGACAGTGCCACTAGGTTTGGCATCGATGACCCGATTCCCACTTTTTGGATTTGATTCAGAGTCAGAATATGCCTCTGACTAGGAAGCTTTCATCTTGGCCACCAATGACTACTTGGAGCGACATTATTTGGTGTTGTGCCAAGGGATTTTATGCTATTCACACAATTTTCCCATGTCCTTCTTCGACTTCTCATTACCCTTCTTGGGTTCCGTCTTGTATTGGTTTTCTTGAGAGAAACCATCTTTTCTTTTTCCCTTGTTTTGTGGGTTGGGGCTACCTTTTCCCTACTTCGACTATGACGAGTTTACAAATCCAAAATCTTTCCTCTTCTTCTTAAATTTTTTCTCAATCTTGACCACATATCTATAAGTCACTCCTAGTGAGGCGATGTCCAGAAAATGCAATTTTGTTTGAATGTATCTATGTAGAAAGCCATAGTATTTGAGCACCATATGTCTTTTAGAGTATTTGATACCCAATTAGGTGTGCAAGGTATGGAAAATATTGGTGACGGAGCGTGGTCCATCTTTTGTATTGGTCCACGTAGCTTCGCATAGGGTATTACTATTATTTAATGGCATCCTTGGAGGAATCCTATGTGGGGGTGACCAAAAATATTATTCCTCTATGAACCTTTTCTCAGAGTAAGTATCCCACCAGTCCTTAACATGGGGGATGACCTTAAGGACTGCAAAAGTAATATTTTCACTGTCGGAAAAATTGTGGACTGAAAAATACCCTTCGAGAAGATTCAACTATCTATCTACAACATTTTTATCTATCATTCCTTCAAATAACGTAATATCAAAATTTACTTGTACCTTGAAGGGGGTTGCATGGCTGCTTGATGAATATGTGTCTCCTCCTGGAAGTTGTAGAAGGATCTGTGCAAAATTTCCCATCATTTCATTCCTTTGTTGTGCAAGCGCTTCCTCGAGAAATATTTTAAAAGGATCTCCTACTCCATCATCTTTCTTCTCATCCCCCATGGGTTTTTTTTGGGCTTAGCATGGCCAATATTGCAAAGGATCAACTGGTTCGAGTCGAAAATTCTTGTACCCGGATCTTGTCGGGCACATGCAAGAAGAAAAATAAATGAAGAGCATATTGCTCTGATGCCACTGATCTAGATTTATGGGCAGAACGAAAGGAATAATAAACTGAATATAATAACACAAAGATACATATTACAACAACATATATATAGTGAACAATAACTTCTATTTATTAAATATAATAGGTTGAAACTGTAAAACTATAGAAATGGAAACAACTTGCTTGAATGGTGGTAGCTATCTCTAAGAAGAGATGTGGCTTGCTACGTGCATCCATCTGACTAGAATGATTACAATGAGGATCTATAGGCCTTTTTAACATTAATCATGGATTCCAAAACCGTAGACATCCAAAAACCTAACCCTAAAAGATGAAACATTTAAATTTATGTGGGCCCTGATGGGTAAGTCGGTACCTCAACTTACCATGGTCGTAACATTTGCATACAACCTCCATTTTAGGTGTGCGATATCCCATTGGAAAAGTATTTTTGAGAAATACACATTATGCCATCAAAATCTGACTCCATCTACAGTTTGATTGCAGAAAGACAAAAAAACATTGTTTAGGGCTCCAAAACATCCCTTGAAGTACAAAAATATGTACTTACATGAAAACTTCCAAAATAAGCCAGTGGTATTAAGTGGGCAGCCACCAATTTCCACCTAGAATATTTCTAGGGATTCAGACAACCCCGAGAGTGTAGAACCCACAATTACAAAGAAGTACGGAAGAAAGTGTTGAACTAAAAATTGTCAAGAGGAGCTAGCTGGAATAGGTGGGTGGCCACCAATATCCACCTGGATCAAAGAGAAATGTAGGCTACACTTATTTGTAAAATCTAAATTACAAGAGGTAGACATAATGAATTTTTAACATAAAGTAAGAACCCAAAATTTCCAAATCCCTATCACTAGGTGGTGAAGCATCAAAAGGTTTCTAGACCCCGAGGTGGTTAGTTAATACATCAACTTCCTAGCGATGGAAATTTTGGATAAAATCTTTGTCTTAGGTGCATAGTAGCTCGTTGGAAAGATCTAGTTAAGGGATACAATGTTGTGGCACGACATGGGTGTCCCAATGTAACATCCTCATTTTCAAATGTCAAACTAGAAATATATATTGTTTAATGTAATATATGGTTGAGGGCCAAGGGATATAGTATGTGAATGATGTAAATTAAATATAATGAATAAAATGTATCGCCGGATATAAATGGACACAGATAAATATTTTGGGTTTTAGTTTCAACAAGAAAGGGAATGTGTCCAAGGGGGGCGATCTTACCCATGTTTATTAAACCCAAAACATTTCTTTCCAAATTATCCTTACAATGAACCTTCCATTATATGTTGAGCATTCGATAGCCCAATCAATCAGTTCATCTAACAGGGTGGATCTTAGAAGTCACATCCCATCATTATTGAGAGAATGTATATTGATTACAATCAACTTGGGGAAGAGTGTATGTCAAGCAAACAAGGGAAAGAGGTGAAATTCATATTTGTAGAGGACCAAAATTACAGATTCATTTTTTTGCATGGAGATTTGTTTTTACATGTTGTTTTCTAGAAAAGAAAGGAGTTTTGAGTATTGAAGCTTGGAGGAATCCATTTTGGACACATATGGTAGTTCTTTGGAGTTGTATTCTCATGGGAAGAGATTCGACAGGCTTGTTAGGAACATTCTTTTCAGAATTAGTAAAGAGAAATAAATGTTTTGCAGTTGGGATAATTCCTATGGTAGATGTAGAATTCCTAAGGTCCCAAAAGACAAATTTCGTATCCAAACTCCATTGGAATCCTTGGAGGGGAGCTAAGGGACTATGAGAAGTGAAGGGTGATTCCATTCCTTGCATTGTTTAGGTTGTGGGTAAGAGAGTTGGTGGACTGGGATAGGTTGTGGGAATTAACTATTGAGAGGGGGGCATTAGCCATCCTTATGGAAGATCGTCTGTTGTGGATTTATATCTCTAGCTCGGGGGTAAATTTTTGTTTACAATATGGAAAAAAGGTCCACGGTTGGGATTAACATCCTTCTTTTGGAGAGGGTTGCATATTTCTTAAGTTATGTGCCCTTATTTGTTTTTTCATTCATGTTAAATGATAATATAGTTATTATGCATTTTACCCTAATTTATCTTTCTTATTGCTACATGTTGTAAGTACATTTATGCACATTAATATATTTTTTATGGTTGGATGATGTTGTATGTATTTAGTTGGTATTGTACACAAACAAATTAGTTTCATTCACATTTTTATTTAGTATGGGCAGTTGAATGAACTTGATTTTCATGTTGTGTATTATTTTTGCATTTAGAATTGGTAGCATAAAATTTCATTGGGTTTTTTTAGCAGTAACATGATCCAACTTAGGGCTAGGTTTCTTACAGTCAAAGACAAACCCAAGCCCTTCAATTTCACAAAAATAATTACTTAAGGCCTCAAAAATACCACAAAAATTTAGGATCTAGGAAATCATAACAAAACTACCATGATGGAGAACTATGTTGAGTTAATGGAAGAGGTGGGTGGACAGCTATATCCACCTATATTAGTATTTCCCCTAGGGAAGAAATGGTCCCCATTTCATCAAGTCCTTGTAGTATATCGTGAAACATTTACTGAATATGAATCTTGGTGAGTCATTTTCCTTGATGAATAAGCTATCCTGATTTTAAAACTCGATAGAATTGTATGTTCTATTGGTAAGTGCCTTCATCCTAATGTCCATGATCTGATCCATTGTAAATTTCTCAAGGCAGTTAGGATTGAGTTTTGTAGGGGCCAATTTATCAACCATGGTCGATGTGTCCAAAAGAAGTGGAAAATATGGTTGAAGAAACTCCACACTAAACACTAGGTGAAAGCCAAGGAAATCAAGATTACTCAAGTCAAAAGCATTTACACCCACATTCTTTGTGATGGTGTAAGTTCCATATTGAACTCCTCATCTATTCCAATGGGGATTTTTGAGTTGTTCTTTCTACAAATGAAACTATACCTTATCACCAACTTGAAACTTGTGTGCAACACAATGTTGATCATGTCACTATGTGTACTTGGAATTGGCCTTCTGGAAGATATCATGAACCTATTTTTGGAAGCCTTGGATATGTTCAACAAATTTTGGTTCTTTGTCTACCTCTATTTGAACGTGGAAGGAATTTGTCAGTGAATATGGGATGGGTAGAGATACATTAATGGGTGTCAATGTCTTGAAAACTAAGCACACCTAAAAAGCGATATGGCTAGTAGAGTTTTGGACGGGTATGTTATAAGTATGTTGAAAATATGGAAGGATCTCATCCCATGTACATGGATGTTTGGCATTGTACATTTATAAGATATTCACAATCATGTTGTTGATCACTTCCATTTTTCCATCTGTTTGAGGGTGAAAAGAAGTCAATTTGGTTAGCTTGGTGTCCATCAGAGACCATAAGATGGACCAAAAGGTACTAAGGAAAATGTTGTCCCTATCTAAAATAATGATCTATGGTAGCCCAAAATGAACCCAAACATGCTCAAAGAAGAGCCTAGAAGTGGCCTTAGATATGACACTCCTTCTATGTCTTGCCAAAATGTCCATCTTCATGAACTGATTGACAACCACAAGGACATAATCATTACCATGTTTGGTGGAGGACAAAGTGTAAGACTTACTCCTAGGGCTTGTCTCAGATAGGGAGAGGAGTGTATATCGCTTGCTTCTTTATGGATGGTTAAGGGATTGGATAGTCAATGTAGAACCTCATATATTGTCTGACATCATGTCAAAGATTTGGCCAGTAGTAATACTTTTGAAGTACTTCTAGTATCTTATCCACACCGAATTTCCCTACAACCCAATTTTTATGTGCCTCACAAATTATGTTTTCACACTTACTTGAAGGAACAAAAACATGGTCCAAATAGCACAAGAGTGCACCCTAGAGGTGGAAGTCCGAGATATTTTTTTCTTCCACTTAATTTATGTTAAGTAACAGTGAAGTCAGATTCATTGTTGTATAATTGCGGTCACTCTAAGATCTTGTTCCCGTGGGAGTTAAGAACTATGGTTAGTGAAACAACTACGGGTTGATTGAAGTAGTTTGTGACATGATTGGCATTTACCTTATTGTACTTAATGTTAAAGTGGAATTGTTAGAGGTATGTGGACCACTTATAATGGTGGTCATTCTGTAACTTTTCTTGTGTCAGCATGAATTTCATAGGATTGTGATCAATGAGGATGATCATTTCCTTTTCTTGAGTATAATTCTTCCACTATTGACATGCCTGCAAAATGTAATACATCTTGTTTTCATAGGTTGGATATGTATGAGAAACATTAGATAGAATTTCACTATGATAGGATAGTAGATGTTCTTGCTATGATGATAAATCTTACCCTACATACAACCTAAGATCCCATTTCGACCAAGACCTCTTATTTAGTCCAAAGATATAAATAAACAAATGGTTGCTACTTTCCCTTTAAATCTAACTCAACCTATCAAGAAAGAGAGAAGAAGAATGCGACGTACCTTATTTTGATGTTCATCCTTGCTACTCCAATCGATGGGATGGACCTTAAAGCTCCTCAACGCAGATGAATTCCTACAAATATAAGAAAATCAACTCTTCCTCCTACTTTATATGATTAGAAAAATAAGATCTATCTATGAAGATCAAAACAACAATAGACAAGCAAATGTAGAAAACATGAACTTGAAGGAAGTAGACCAAGTTTCTATTAATTGGAAAGCCAATCGTAAGTACTCACAAATCATGTTTGACAATGAAATAACTTCTATGAGATCTCCTCATCCATTCCTTGCATGAAAATCTTGAGATCAAAATGTTTAACTCTTTCTACCAAGATCAAAGGTTTGAAACCTAAAATATTCCCCCCCTTTCACCTCGGAACAAACTTAAATTTATAGGATTGGGAGGCTCAACTACCATGAGATAATAAGGGAAATGGTTGAGGATATGGCTCCATCAGTTGGAATTTTATCCTAATATAGTTCCATAGGATAGGATTAATCCCAAAACAACCTCGTCCCTAAGAGGTGTCCCTTAAGAATAGTCGGGATGTGTCATATTTTTTGTTAACCACATTATCGCTCCCTTTGAGTAAGAGATAGAGAACCACTAGTACCCCATAATAAAGGCAAGGGGATAATTGGTTCTCCCTTAGCATGAGTAGGGGAGATCAACCCTTCATAAATTCTCAAAAATGGTCAAATTTTGCAAGAGAAACGTGTGGTTTCGGACTTCAAATGGTGGGTTTTCTCTTCCAAACTAACTTACAGATTGTGACAAATGTGTTTAATGGTGTCAATGGGTTAAAAAACTTATCAAAGTGAATGAAAAACTTAGTAAGGTGCATACGACACTTGAGACAATGCCTATGACACTTAACAAGGTGCATACATCACTTTGCAACACTTAGAGTGCAACATTTTGAATTGTAACAGATTCCCCCTAAAGTGTAAGGTCAGAAGAGAAGCTGCTGGCCAAAAAAAATTAAGAATTATTGAATGCAATGGTGATAGAGTAGGATAACCCGGCATAAGATGCAAACAATAATCAATCAATATAAATATATGTTTCATTAATGAGGAATGCATACCTATGCTTAGAATATGAGTTGAATCAAAGCATGGATTCTGACCAATACACTGCGGATCCATGAGAATATTGACTAAGGATATGGCCACCAGATATACAATGTGGATCCATACCTCCATGAAATGAACTTATCACATCCATTAAAAATATAGAGTGGAGGTACGAGAAGATGAAACATAGCCATAGATTAATACAATGTTGATCTATGTGATAGTATATATATTAGTAATATTTCCAACATGGTGATTGTACTGGAATCTTTTACATGCTTAACAGAGTGAGCACTCAACCTAGGGTCTTTATCTGAATCCCAAAGCAGAACAAATCCAACCATGCGAATAAATGAATTGATCTCAAACATGGTAGAAACCACTTGATTAGTATTCATTGAGGTATATCATTAACAAGTGTGAGGGAAATCACCAATATTGACAATGATTCCCAAGGTACCTTTACTACATTCCAGTGAATGTGAATAAATGAGAGGAGGTCGAACATTTATGGAATCATTTGATCAGAGGTCAATGGTGTAAACCTACTATCATAAATGAGGAAGCATACCATTGAAGCATGCAGGTCCCAAGGTACTAATGTGCTTTAACTATAATTCATGGATAACATGTTGAAGTTGACAAGAAAATACATGTTCGAGGAGGTCCATGATGTATCGCCAAAAATCGACATGAAACTGACACAGGAAAGTGATATGAGATGGTATATTAAATGAGTATGGACTGAAATAGTAAATGGAAATTGGTAATGTTACAGATGGATGGTTTAAAGTGAAACTTACCTTGAACATTGTGAGGCACGACAAATGACTTGGTAGCATTGACTTGATGAGTACCAAGAACATAATGTGATGATAATAAAAGAACTCATCGACTGGAACGAAAAATTATAAATACACATGGAATTGGTATGAATTAGAGACAAGCAGATTACCCAACTATAAGGTGAGATGCAAACAAGTTCCATGTTCAAGGGCGACAATAATATCTTCCATAATGGATTCCAAATATCTTGAACCACTTCTTTGAATTTCCCCCCCACCATGATTGGTGAGTACCTCTTTGTTTTTTAACAATCTTGAGGAGGGTAACAAATTCTTGGTATGCCTCATCTTCGATAACACCCTCGACATATATTTAATGAACCTGAAGAAGGAGGGGTTGTGTCCCATATGGGTCCTAGATATTAGACTCACATAGGTCCTTCAATGAAACAATTTTGTGAGCCCAAACAAGGTAAAATCGATGTTCTTTCATGTTTATAGAGTATGAAGAGAACTTAAAGATGACTATGTGGGTGAATTTTCCATAAATTTAGCCTCCCAGGCCAAAAAAATGTGTAAAACAACACCAGGGAGAAATCTTCTAGTCATGCTTGACTAGAGTTTTCCTTTTTCATAATTAGTATTGTGAGGCTAAAAACTAGATAAACTATAAATCAAAATAGACCATTTCAAACCTTTTAATGAGTGTGAAAGGAAGAAAGCTCACTCAATGACCTTTCCATGTTTAGGGAGTCTAAAAAGAGATTAAATTAAACTCCAAAGAGTTCCTTTTTCGTTTAGGTTTTATCAGTCTGAAAAAGAGATAAAAGTATACTCGATAACCTATTCTTATGTATTAATGAGCACGGGAAATAAAAAATACTAAGTTCGGTAATATGTTCTCATGTATTTATGAGCACGAGAAATAACAAAGACTAATCTATTTCTAGAAAAGACTACTATGTTACGATGGGAATGACCCTCAAGAAAGGATCACTCCTAGTAGCCTGTCTCTCTAGAGGTTTGTTTCCCCTAGCTTGTATGATAGAAGATAGTGTCTTTGCTCCAACATGAAGTCTAAAGGATAGAGACCTTCCCCCCAAGCGTCATTTCCTCCGTTGACTCCTCTTATTTCCCCGTTTTGGTGTATGGCTGCTAAAAGGAATATTTTCACTAGGAAGAGGAAAAGAAGGTTCAAATATGTGATCCAGGGAATTAATTGATTCGAAAGGAGGGGGGTTGGTTTCATTTTTTAATGATATTTACATAGACAATGAACTATGCTTGTAAGTGTCAGTTTCATTTTTAATGAGCTTGACACAAGAAACAAACTATGCTCATAAAGACCAAGTACTACCAAAGGATGAAGTGATTCTAGGGATTGTTTCACCTTAGATGAAATCATATTTAGCATGGAAACCTATAGGGTGTCAGGAGAAGGTAAATAAAAAAAACCCATGAGAGAATAATCCTTAAGGAGACCTACTCTGACACTCTTAATACTAGATTGTTGTAGAAAAGGGAAATTATTTGCTACAAAATTGTGGAGATATGAAGTGCAATACTCAAGTTGGTCAACAGTGACAATTTTCTCTTGATGAGGAAATTGTAAAATACAAAAAATTGAATATGCGATGGAGATCATCACATAGAACCAACTATGAACAAGTAACAAATTTTAATCTAGGGGCACGTCAACCACTTCGATATCAACCAAAACAATTTTACCCTTCAATGTCACAGCAAAATATTGCAAAAGTCTGTGAGGTTGGAAGCCATGTCCATCAGATTCTTTGAGGCTGGTAGGAGACTCGCTAAGTTTAGGAGAACTAATGTCTCTCTATAAAGTAAAAGACATAACACAGGTGGAGGCTCCTTCATCCAAAATAGTGCGATGCATGTTCTTTCCACCAACCAAAATTTGAATTTGGAATGTTAGGTGGTGTGGGAGCCTCTCATTAAAATAGTCCAGATTAAACATAATCAAATTTGATTCCTCTGGATCCATAGCCCCAATGGCTAACAACATGGTTCTACGTTGACTTGGATAGTTCTATAGAACTTCGAGGGTTGACATAGCATAAGGTGCTTGCACCAAATCTTCAACAATATTGTATTTTTGGGTGGCGTGAAAATTTGTATTAAATGTTTCTTTTCAAATTGTGCCCTTAGGCGGGTGCAATACTGCATCATAAATTGGATTCTCAATTTGAAGAGGGTGTAATATAGAGGAGTGGATGGGGAGGGTTGATCGACAGAATTTCCATTTGCATGATTAACTATAATTTTGTCATAATTTTTTTCTCGGGTTGTTAAATTAAGCGTCTTAAACATATAGACCTCAGAGGCACTTGAGAAATCATCGCCATGGTGGGAATGAACTACCTTTCCCTCTTGCAGAGGGGAATAATTTTGTGCAATCAAATTTTCCTACTAAACTAGTTGGGAGTTACCCTTAAAAAATTTAGCGACTTCCTCATGATGGGGGTAGTCTTTTGTGAAATAATATTCCTCAAAAATCATGCAAGGAAACTTATCCTTCCTATTCAATTGAGTATCAACAATATTTGTAGTATCTTGTTGGTTAGAATATTTCTTGGACTTACCCATATTTTTCTTCTTACCTCTAGGTTGCTAAGATGAACTGGATTAGACCACATTCATCTCAAATGTTTAAGAAGGAGAGAAAGTAGTTTTGGTGTTTGAAACGGAACCTAGTTCCAGAGCAGTTCTTGTCGGATCATTCGATGGACGAGGAGCATGAGGGATCATATTGTAATGTGTACCATAATGGGAATATACAAATTCCAAATATTGAGCATGAATGATAGACTTATCCTTGGTAACAACATGTCTGGAGATGGGTGGCAGGTGTGACTTTGTAAACCAATCCATGAGGAGTTGGTACAAAATTGGAACTTTAATCAACTGTCTTTGTCGCCTCCACCCATGAATATGATCAGATATGTGGGTGGAAGAGGATTACCGAATTGAGATCAAAATATATGTACTGGTCTCATACTATATGGGCAACTAGAAATGCATCAGGAAAGCCATGACAAGAGAATGAAAGTCAACGAAGGAGTTACACAACATCTCAATATACGATTTAGTTGTTGCACCTGCAATTTTTCTCAGAAAAAACCTTAGATGAATGGAATCATCCATCAAATATTTCGAGGAATACCATAAAATTAAAGTCATAACATGATTGTTAGGATATTCCCATGTTTTTTCATTGAATTTTTGGATGTCAAACGATAATTTGGTAGGGATGGAGGGAAAAAATGATGCATGTTGAATGGGATTGTTTGTCAAATGCGACATATCTGGTAGATCTAACATAGCCAAAAATGGAATTTGTCGGTTATTGTGTGGATACTAGTGGTAACCATGTGGAATGGGAACACCAGTAGGACCATATCCAAGTTGTGGTGAGATGGAAAAACTACATGGTCCTCCCATGTATGGTGGTTTCCTGGGTTTTCTACCCATGTAAGGTGTTTGTCATGATTTTCCACCCATGCAGGGTGGTTACCCAGGTTTTCTACCCATGTAAGGTGTTTGTCTTGATTTTCCACCCATGTAGGGTGGTTTTATTAATTGTCCACCCATGTACGGTCATTGGATAGGTGGACCTTCTACTTAATGCAATTGACCTAATGGTCTCCCCATGTGTTTTTATTGGCCTGATTGACCTACCATATACTATGTTTTAAGGGATTATTGTGTTCTAATCATGGGTTTCATAGATTGATAGGGAAAAGTTTCTTCCTGAGGAATGCCCATAAGATTAGGTTGACCCCACAAAGGGTTAGAAACTCTTGGATATGGTTGTCTAAGATACAAGGAATTGGTAGTATGGATAGAAGGAATCGAAGGAGTAGATTTCCCCCAGGCGAAGTTGATGTTGCAACCACATAGGTTTCCCTCCAGTAAAATGTTTCCCTCCAGCTGAAGGTTTCCCCCCTAGATAAATTTTGGCCTCCCATTGAAGATTGACCTCCAATGTAGGTTGTACTCACCTGCAAGGTTTGAACGACTTGAATGATAAGTAACTTGTGTAAATGTGGTTGTGTGAATGACTTGAATGTTGTCCATCTAATTTATGGGATGACCAAGTAAAGGAATTGGTGTGTGCATTTGTGGAAATAGTGAAGCAAGAATATTAATTGAGCTATGTACAAAAGGAGATGTATTCGCAAGTGGCTTCGTCAGGGTTACCTAGGTCAACAATGTTCTTAATAAAGAAGAAGCACCAACAATATCAACTACAAGAGTTGTGGATAAAGATAAATTCCTGAGTTCTTCAGGAAAACCAAAATATGATGGGTTCATGCCAAAAGATTATGTAGTGATTGAACATGGTGGTAAATTGTAAGAAGAATAGGAATCAATATATCTCATGGATGGTGGATCAATGAGTGGTAGGCCTAGTGGATCAGTAAAAAGAGGATCTGTGTAATATGAAAGGCTTTATAAAAAGGTTGTGACTAGTTCTTCTACGTGCTGGCTACTTTCAGGATCTACACTCTCGATCTAAGAAGTTTTATCATCGATCATTCTTTTGTAAGAAAATTTTTGTTGAGGTTCCTGAAATTCAAGATTCATACCTTGTATACTACGAGATCTTTGATCCTAAGTTTGAGTACATAAATCAAAGAAATACACTCCTAAGAAAACTAAAAGAAATCAACCAAGAAAAGGTAGGTTCAAGGATCTTCTGAAGACATGATTTCAGGTTGCCAACGAAGAAATGAGAAGCAGTTACCCCGAACTCCACGTAATAGCCATTTTTTGTGCAAGTAACCCTTTCTTTGATAGGATCACCCTCAAAGGGTATTGAAAGTGTGATACAACGTCTTCCCCACGTACCATGGGAATCCACCCACAATCACCTATGTATATACCTAAGCAAGGACACTAAGGTTACCAAATCATAGTCAGCCTCTGGTCGTGTATAGTCGACAGTTGCGACTGAACATATGGGCAGGATATACAAGTCCAGAAATTTTCTAGAGGACTGAAGACAAGTGAACTGGTAAAATCTCCTCAGGACCTCGAACATATTTGATATTCACAAAGCACCAATACCAAATGAAACCAATGACACTTCAAGGAAAAACCCTAGTATATACTCTTTCCATTACAATTGGTCAAGCTTTGGAGGATTATTATTCATTTATCTTCCATACATTACCTCTTGTTTAGCCCCTGCTTTAGAGGGGGTTCCTGACTATGCTTATAAAAAAATTGTATTTCCCGACTATGCTTATACAAAAATTGTATGTGTTCACTCTTTAGTGTTCTATAGTCTGTTTAGTAGACATGGATGATTTTATTAATTTTCCTAGTCCAAAGGCCATGATCCTTTCCTACTATTGATATGTTAAAAACAAAAAAATGTTTTAGTTGATTTTATTAGAACGTGGTTGATTTTAATGGATTTTTAATCAATATGTTAATGGACATGAAAATTATGATGTGTGAGACTTGACTCCAATATAATAAAAAATAATGACATGTAATTTATTATTTTCGATGAATTATATGTATGGAAAGGAGAAGAGTTATATTCTTATTGATGCAAGGAAGTACTCAAAACTATGCAACTTTCAATTTTTGGCTGCTAGATGACGGAAAATACCAAGAAAATGTTTCTAAAATCCAAATGCACATGCAAAACTAGCTCTCTTGAAAACGTGTACCAAAACAAATTTCCTAAAGAATGCAAAAAAAAAAAAAAAATTTATTACGTATGAAATGATATATGCAAACTTTTTCTCTTCTTAACTTTCAATTGAAATGAAAGAGATCAATGTTTGATACAAAGAAATGCAAGGCAAAAAGAAATAAAACAAAGCGCATTCAAGAACTGATGAGAACTAAAAGAAATCAAGTATGAGATAACTTGTTCAATCAAAGAATCAAAGATGTAAAGGAGAAAGAAGACAATCACTCTTGAAAATTCCTAAAAAATGAAAAGAAAGAAACAACATTAAAATCTAGGTTGCTGTAAACAAGAGAGTCATATTCATTAAAAAAGAGAGAAGTTTCAACAAAGACAAAAAGGGCTCAATACCAAACAATATTTTCAAACTATACTTGATGAAAACTCCTAAACAATCAAGTGATCTGAAAACTTTGTAAGATGAACATTAGACAATTGAAAGGTAGGATGAATCAAGGGATCTTGTTAACCCAAGGGGACCATACAATTTCACAACTAGGATAAATTTGCAAACTCAAAAAAGGAAAAGAAAAGAGTAATAAATGTCATTTTCTAAAGAAAACAAAGTCAAAGACAAATCAAGAGACCCTCACCTAAAAATATCTTAACAAAAGACTGACAAAAGAAGGGCAGAACCTGAAAAATCCACCTAAAAGGAGATATTTTCAGCCCTATTACCAAATTAACAGATCTCTATGGCTCTCCCTAGGAGGCTAAGGGGCAGCACCAGTCAGGCCGGTGGCACCCTGGTATCAACTGCAGGGGAGTGTTGGTCCTGAAAAAGATTAAATATGGCTTGCAGAAGATATAAATCAACAGAGACTTAGTTAATGAATATGTAAACTCTTCAATCAAGAAGAGGGAAGGGGAAATAACTCATAATCAAGCATCAAACAAACAATATCTAATCGCAAGCAAGGATTCAAGATGAGACAAAGGAAAGACTAGTCAAAATCCTTCCCTAGTGGAGTCGCCATTTTGTTGTTATGAGAAATATTACCTTGCAGACAGGATAAGATCCTCTTTGGACCAAGACCCCTTATTTGGTACAAATATAGAAGTATACAAATGGTTTCTACTTTCAGTTTAAATCCAACTCAACTAATCAAGAAAGAGAGGAAGAAGAATGTGATGTACCTTATTTCGATGTTTGTCCTCACTGCTCAAATCCTTGGGATTGATCTCCAAGATCCTCAACAAAGATGAAGTCCTACAAATACCATGAAAGAAACTCTTCCTCCTACTTTATATGATTAGAAAAATAATATCTATCTATGAAGATCGAAACAACAATAGACAAGCAATTGTAGAACACATGAACTTGAAGGGAATAGGACAAGTTATATTAATTGGAAATTCAATGGTAATTACTTACAAATAAGGTTTGACAATGTAGTAAATTCTCCAAGCTCTCTTCATCCAAGCCTTGCAAGAAAATCTTGATATCAAAATGATGAATTCTTTCTCCCATGATCAAAGGTTTGACACCTAAAATCTTCCCCCCTTTTCACCTTGAAACAACCTTCAATTTATAGGATTAGCAGGCTCAATCACCATGATATAATAAGGGAAATGGTTGAGGATATGGATTCATCAGTTGGGATTTGATCATAAGATAGTGCCATAGGATAGGATTTGACCAAAAACAACCTCCTCCTTGAGAGTTGTCTGTTAATATAGTTGGGATGCGCCATATTTTTGTCTAACTAGACTCACTCTCCCTTTGAGTGAGATATAGAGAGACATTGGTGCCTCCTAATCAAGGTAGGGAGAGCATTGGCACTCCCTTATCATGAGTAGGGGAAATCCACCCTTCATAAAAGCCCCAAAATGGTCAAAGTTTCCAAGAAAAAGGTGTGGTTTTAGACCTTACATGGTGGGTTTTCTCTTCCAAACTGACTTAGGGATTGTGACAAATGTGTTTCATGGTGTCAAAAGGTTTTGACACTTATAAAAATGAATGTGAAACTTAGTAAGGTGCATACAACACTTGAGACAGTGCACGCGACACTTAACAAGGTGCACACGTCACTTTGCAACACTTGCGAGACTTAGAGTGTGACATTTTGATTTGTAATACTTGCTGAGTGAGAACTGCAAAGATAACATAGTTGGAGGCATTTGTTTCAATATTAAATGGTTGTTATAGGTTGGAAAACGTGAGGACTGATGCGAAGTAGAGGTACTGTTTCAAATCCTAAATTTTTTTTTGCTCTAATTCAAATAAGGAAAAATTGGCTTTAGTGATATGACAGAACCCCAACATGAACCTACAATAGAATTTGATGACGGCTAAGAAGTTTTATATATCTATTAGAGTCATTGGGGCCTACCAGTCATGAATTAATTGAATCTTGGCTAGGTCCACATGCACCCCATGGTCATCTAATATGTATCCTAAGTATTGAACTATATGGATATAGAATGAATATTTTTCTAGAATGGCGTATACATTTTTTTCTCATAATGTTCTCGGGACTTGTTGAATGCAATGAAAATGTTCTTCCTAGGTCTGACTGAAGATGAGGATGTCATCCAAATATATGACCAAAAAGGAGTTTGTAAATGACCAAAGTATATCATCCATCGTCCTCATGAATGTCACTGGAGCATTATTCAAGACAAAAATCATAACCAACCACTCAAAAATATCTTCTTTATATTTGAAAAACATATTCCATACATCAATTTGTTTTATCAGAACCAAGTGGTATCCTGATTTCAGATAAGTCTTACTAAATCACTTCACACCCTTAATATTACCACGAAGATCGTCAATTCAAGGGATCATGTATTGGTTCTTGATAGTGATTTTTTCAGGGCTCTATAACCAATACAGGGTTGTCATGTCCAATCCTTCTTCTACACCAACACAACTGGGATTTCACAAGGTGAGGAGATCGATTGAATATGGCCCTTTTGAGAGAGCACCTAAATTTGATACTTTATTTCCTCGGTCTCTAGAAGGGAGAATATGTATATTGGACCATTGGGTAAGAGAGAACCAAGTATCAAATCAATCACATATTTAACCTGATATTGTAGAGACACCCTTATAGGTAAAAATATGTCTCTATATTCCTCTACAACCTTTTCCACCTGATTTCACTATGTAGATATACCTTGTGCTTAAGCTATGGCGGTCAACATGACCTTTCGTTCCTGTTTTGACCGAACCTCGAAGAGGACAAACTTTGGAGTATGAGAGATGAAATTTTGACACTATTTTTCCAAGATCAATGAAATTTCAGTAGTTGGAACTACCTCTAATACATTTTAGCGTTGACCTCCCAAAGTAGAAATGATATTTTTTTCTCCTCAAATAACACAGTCAAATTTGTTTATTTTAGGTGATAGGAAGTCATTGAAAAATACATTTCAAAATTTTTCGAGGTTCATTTTTGAGAGCTTTAAGTATGTAATAAAGTTTGAAAAACATTTGATTTGGTTTTCCCTTCAACAAAGTAAAAAATCAGGTTTCAATGGCTAAGCGCCTTTCCAAAAGGGCTTCTAAGCCACCGAAATACTTCACTTTTGGTGGCTTAAACACAAAATTCGGGGTTCTCTTAGCCACCGAAAGTGCAGAAAAGTTTGTTTTTACTACGCTGAGTCATCATTTTCAAATGATGATTCAGAGCGACTGGTGAATCTTTTCAAGAAAGGGTAGGAGGTTTTCGTTTATAACATGTCAAACAAAAATAACCTCTCTCATTTTTCATACAGGTGTCATATATTGGGATAATTGAATTCATCTCTAAGCCCTAATTTTCGGATCTCAGAATTTCCCTCTTTGACACATGTTTTTGAAATGCAAATCCAAGGAAAATGAAAACGAATATCAAATACATGAGAGAGGTTTTTTCTCAAAACAAAACATTATACAAAAGGGTCTTCCAGTTTTTACACAATATTTTTGGTTTGAGAGATATGGGTAAATTTTTGAGCAACATATTTCCAAAAATTTCGGTCTTTTCGAGCCACCTCACAAATTCGAATTTGAGATAGGAGAAGAGGTTATCAAATTCATCTTTTGAGGATCTTGAAACTGTTTGTAAAGGCTATAAATTCAAGAACATTTGATGAACAAAGGGTTCAATTTTGGAGACTAGATTATTGTATTTCGTGTTGACACACTTTCTTTAATATATGAGACTTGCAAGCTTCTTTCATTGATGTTATCAGATTCCTTCTTTCTTATCTGTCTATGTTTATGAGTGAATGTCATTCTCTATCTATGCTTATATAATCCATAGGTGACTGTCATCTCACTATTTGATTATTTGGCAAAGGATCATAAACTATTGTACTAGTTTCTAGACCCATCATACCTATTGTTTTATATGTGTGATCTAGTTTATGTGATTAGATTTTGTTCTATTTGATACATAACCTGTCTAATAATAGGTCTTGAAGGCCTTGTAATGTTGAATATACCTAGACTCTCTTGAGAGTAAGATTCAATGAGTTAGTTATCCATATTGATCCAATTATATATTCAACATTGAGAAAATAGTTAAGTTACCAGGCATCTTCGAGCTACAACCTAGAAGAGTTTCCTGGAGTGATAACAAATTGGTGTCGTTTTCGAGGAGAGGATATTAAAGCTCAGATTCCTTGGGAGATGACATAGATCCATATTTGATGATAGACAATTACTGGACTTTTTTTTGGTTGTAATTATCTATCTGGCGAATCCATGAAGGAAGGATTCAGTGGCGACTCCATTGTTCAAAAAAAATTTGGTGACTCCACTGGGATGAAATGAACAAGAGGTATGCATTTTGAAATTTCTTACATATTTTTGGTTATCCTCATCCACTACCTAGTAAAGATGAATGGGAAAATAGCCTTCCCATACTTCGAGGAGAAGAGTGGGAAATAACAGTTGAGCATTTGCTAGATTTTCATGATTGCATGCATCAGTTGCATGTTGTGCATGAGGATGTTTAGATCTAGCTCTTCAGTTTTTTATTAGAGGTAATTGCTTTTGATTGGTACCGGTCTCTTCCTATTGCTAGTATCATCTCTTTGGCATATTTTCATGCTGATATCAATTCATTTTGTAAAGAGTATTTTCCAGCTGAACATCTTTTTGAAGAATGTTGTAATGAGTTTTCTTTGCTTCATGAAGATTCTGTTAGTCATGAAAATTAGTTTTGTGATAAAGCATCTATTGCAGAAGATAGTATTTTTCATGAAGATCAAAAGACATTCAAAAATATTGATTATGATAGCAGTGATATAGAAACATCTGACATTATATTAGATGTATCTATTGTTTTAAATGATCATGAATATCAACATGTTTCTTTCAAATAATCTGGTGTCAAAGAACAAGGAGATACATGAACTGAAGATATCTCTTATTGTGATCGAAGGATTGTTGATCCACATTATGACAACCATGGTGATGCTTTTTACATTGTATTAAATATATCTATTGAAGATGGTTGTCATGAAAATCATACTAGTTCTTTTGAAAACTTTAAATATGATGAGGAGATTGAGAAATCAGTAGGTGAAAGTTTCGGATCTACAGTAGATACTAAGGGTAGCTCATAGTTTCCAAATTTACAGATAAAGAGAAGTTGTAGTGACCATGAAGAAGATGATTTTCAGAAACTATCTGATTTCCAGCTTCAACATCAAGAGGATTATCTTTCTCCTTATGTACTTGTTTCAAATTCAAATGAAAAGGCTAGTAATGATGATGAGGAAAAAGGTGATGTCATTACTGATCTGTTTCTAATCCCTATTGCTGATGACACCATGCAGGAATCTCCATATCTGTCATTAGAATATTTTCCGGATGTTCCCATATTTGATAAATATAGTGAGGAGGAAGAATATTTTAAGGTTTATGAAGGGTTGTTGACTACTAGAATTTCATCTAGTTATACTTTTCAACAAAGAGAGGATCAGAAATGTATGCATGTTGTGGTTAATGATATCTATGAAGAGTATGATGTAATAGGTAACACCTCTCATTATGACCGAGTTATTAATGATCTTCAGAATGCTAATCATAGTACAGATGCTTTTGACATTGTACCAAATGCATCTGTTGATTTAGGGTGTTATGAAGATCGGATTGTCCCTTTTGAAAACCCGAAAGATAATCAACAGATTGGCATATCAGCAGGTGACAGCTTCAGATCTACAACAAATACTAAGGGCAGCCATCAAATTTCAATTTTACAGACAAAAGGAGATTACAACAAATATTAAGAGGAACATGATGAGCTGAAAATTCCAGATCAACAGTCCATCATATATGTTTCTCCGACAGAGGTTGAGAAGTATGCATTTAATATGGATATCAATGAAAACAACCTGCAACAACATTTCAGTGTTCAGTTGGAACAACTGCTTGAAGAGGTATTTCCTTACGACTTTCATGACCCTATTGTTGATTATTTGGAACCCATAAAGATCAAAGTGTTCTTGTCAGATGAAAGCTGGCACTATCATTTGTTCAAACCACTTTTTTGTTGGCTATGCATTCCATTATTCTTCAGGTCAAGATCAAGAATAGGTTCAGTAAATCAGTTTCTGATATGGATTCATTGGAAGCATGAGTTTACTTGATTAAGCATAAATACAATGTTTAATGTAGGAGTACATAAGAGAATAAGCTCTTCATCTGAGAAAGTAGACTCTTTCAATTATTTGTTGTTGAATAAGAAAAGTAGGCTATAGGCGGGCTACATGCAAGCTACATGGTGGCAGGGGATCATTTCTAAAGGAAAAATGACTCCATAGCCCAATGGTAAAGGATACAAAGATGTTACAGGTTTGTAGAAGATCAGTTGCACAGGCCAAATGACTCCACAACCCAACAAGAAAGGCATTGGATCTGAGGTTCTTGAAACCTCACAAGGAGGATTTCATCCCCAGAAGGAGCTAGATGTTATCTCCTCAAATAACACAGTCAAATTTGTTTATTTTAGGTGATAGGAAGTCACTGAAAAATACATTTCAGAAATTTTCAAGGTTCAATTTTAAGAGCTTTAAGTATGTAATAAAGTTTGAAAAACATTTGATTTGTTTTTTCCTTCAAAAAATTCAAAACTCAGGTTTCGGTGGCTAAGAGCCTTTCCAAAAGGTCTGCTAAGCCACCAAAATCATTCGCTTTCAGTGGCTTAAACGCGAAATTTGGGGCTCTCTTAGTCACCGAAAGTGCAGAAAAGTCTGTTTTTACTGCGTTGAGTCATCATTTTAAAATGATGATTCTGAGAGACTAGAGAATCATTTTGAGGAACGGTCAAAGGTTTTTTTTGATAACATGTCAAAGAACAATAAAATCTCTCATTTTTCCTACAGGTGTCATATAATGGGAGAATCGAATCCATCTCTAAGCCCTAATTTTTGGATCTCAAAATTTCCCTCTTTGACACATGTTTTTGAAATGTAGATCCAGGGAAAATGAAAACAAATCTCAAATAAATGAGAGAGGTTTTTTCTCAAAACAAACCAATATACAAAATATTCTTCCAATTTTTACACAACAATTTTGGTTTGAGAGATATGGGTAAATCTTTGAGAAGCATATTTCCATAAATTTCCGTCTTTTCGAGCCACCTCACAAATTCGAATTTGAGATAGGAGAAGAGGTTATAAGATCCATATTTTGAGGACATTGAAATTTTTTGTAAAGGATATAAAGTCAAGAACATTTTATGAACAAAGGGTTTGATTTTGGAGACTAGATTATTGTATTTCGTGTTGAGACACTTTCTTTAATATATGAGACTTGCAAGGTTCTTTCATTGATGTTATCATATTCCTTCTTTCTTATATTTCTATGTTTATGAGTGAATGTCATTCTCTGTCTATTCTTATATAATCCATAGGTGACTGTCATCTCACTATTTGATTATTTGGCAAAGGAACATAAGCTATTGTACTAGTTTCTAGACCCATCATACCTATTGTTTTATATATGTGTGATCTGGTTTATGTGATTAGATTTTGTTCTATTTGATACATAACATGTCTGATAATAGCTCTTGAAGGCCTTGTAATGTTTAATATACCTAAACTGTCTTGAGAGTAAGAGTCAATGAGTTAGGTATCCATCTTGATCCAATTATATATTCAACATTGAGAAAATAGTTAAGTTACCATGCATCTTCGAGCTACAACCTAGAAGATTTTCGTAGAGTGATAACAGATACTACGCATCAAGACTCATAAACAACATGACATTTCTACATATAGGTTTTTCCTAAAAGAAAATTATAAACTTTGAGTGGGGAAACATCACATAATATCTCATCTTTTAAGGGTTTGATATCGTAGGATATGCGACATTGCTATCTCATTGCTAGTTGATGCGAAGGTCACGTCCCTAGCTCAACCAATCAAAGGTGTATGATTGGGGGTGTGGCAATGTCGAAAGCTTCAATATCTCGATGACCTCAGATGAGATAAATTCATTATGGCTCTTGTTGTCAACAATGAAATGTATTTGGGTCTCCTTCACCGACACATGTGAGTGGAAGAGGTGCTCCCCCTCCTCAATTTTCTATGAATATTATGGTTGTATATTAGTAGTTGCGATGGTAGGAATAGGCTCTTCATCGATGATAAACTTTCCCTTATCTTGTTATGATCCAAATTCGAACTCAAGGTATGACATTTTTTCTTTAAGCTCAACAAAGAATGATTTTTTTGAGTGGCATTCATCAATGTTGTGCTAGGGGATTTTGTGGAACTCACAACACTTACTAGTGTCCTTCTTTAAATTGTGACTATCCTTATTCTATTATGGTTTAGACAACTTATCTTGAGGTTGTATTTCCTTTCTCTATCCCTTGTTCTATGATTTAGGGCCACCTTTACCATACTTTTGTTGTGGTAGATTTATAGACCTGGACTGTCACTTATTCCTCTACTTGAATTTCTGCTTGATTCTGACAGTGTATCAATAAGTGTATCCCTGTCAAGATATGTCCAATAAATCCATCTCTGTGTAGATCATTCTAGTAGTTCAGAACTATATATCACTCAGATTCTCTAATACCCATCTTTGAGTAGAAGATATAGAATATATTTGTGTACACCTGCATTGTATGGTCTCTCTCCTATCATAAAGTTGTACATATCATGTATTAGTATCCAATAAGGTAGAAATTATCCTTGAGGATGTTAAAAAAGGCCATGACCCAAGTGCGTTCTATCCCTAATCTTGTAAACTCATTAATTACATAAGACAACAACATAAATATATTCACTAGTTACTTTGCACCTATTCCATTTACTACTTTACTAGCACAGCCGCTAACTCGCGGCTGGTGAATGCCGAAAGGCGGCTGTGCGAATACCTGTGCGAATAAAATAACGTGAGTGTCATAAATCAATTAATTAACAGTGAATCGTTTGCACTAACGTGAGTGCTTCGAACTTAAATGGGGCCTGCGAGAAGGCAGTGGCGCATGGGTTGTCTCCTTCCAGAAGGCAGTGGCGCGCGCATGGGTTGTCTCCAGCAATGTGGCAATTCTTCCCACCATTATTTCTCTAATAAATCAAACTTTTAATAAACGCAGGTGGGAAATTAAAACACGAAGGGAATCCACGCGACCATAAGTGTCAAGGGAGGTGGGAAGTTGAAACGCTGAGGGGAGGTTTAATCCACGCGGCCATAAGCATCCGCCCTGGTAAAAAAATGACGGCGCTCATCCAATTTCACTGTTAATTGAAACGCCCATGTGCCATATTCATCCGCCCAGTGATAATAATTTCTGTTGTTATTTCTTAATCACTAAATGTGGCAATCTAGTAGTGAGCAAGTAAATTTTTAATCTTATTTAGTAAATGTGAAAAAGTAATTACATAAACGTACCTCTTTATAAATGAGCGGAAGATAATTTATCAAAATCTCATCCATTGATTAGAGAGGACGACGAAGAATATGCCAGCATCTTCAATTGCCAACCTTAAGATTGAAATTTATAATTAAAAGGTGATTAATTATGCCCATTGTCAATAGGTATACGCCTTTCGGCGTAATTACTTTTGTTAAAATCATATTGATGGGATCAGTAGAGTCAACTTCTTAATCTTTGATTTATATTATTGTTTTTTTTGAGTAAAAGTAAAAAGCTCATTATGAATATGTAGATTTCCACATTTATACTATTAGTTTTCAAAATATATTTTTATTTTTCTACTCAAATTTCTTTTATCAATCCCATAAAACAATACAAGTTTCTTTTAACATTCCCATAGAACATTATTAACCTGACATGGAGGTAGTAATTGGGAGAATGAATTATGCAGTTAGAAAGACAATTCCATATAAGAAAACGAGATTCTCAGATTCTCAGACTTTGTTAGTGGTTGAAACAACGCCTCTGTTATTAAAAAATATAATTATGTAAATATATATAAAATATCATGAATACGTGTAATTCTTGAAGTCATTCTTCCGTTATAATTATTTAAAAATATATAAAATATCATGAATACGTGTAATTCTTCAAGTCATTCTTCCAGAACACTCTGACCATCCCACAAAGTGATTACTTATTAAATTTTAAAAAGATAAATGGTGAAAATATTAAAGTAAATTGAGAAAATGTAAACATTGAGTTTTCTCTTCAAGGAAATATTATTGCCATGACTTGAAAGACTAAGATAAATGGAGAAAATATTAAAGTAAATTGAGAAAATGTAAATGTTCAGTTTTCTCTGCACAATGAGTTCAAAGACTACAGGTCACTTTCAACATTGAGTTTAGAATTGAAATTATACATCATCGAAGGCTGTTAACCATATGAACTTATGAGAGATTAAAAAAGAATAAGAGCATATTGTTCCGTGAACAGTTTATTTAAAGAATTTAATTGTTAATATTATAAAGTTTGTACTTTTAATTTTTTTTGGTTTGTTAGTTCGTTTATTAGGGGCTAGTATGTAGAAAAGAAATAGGGATTTTTGAGATTATAACAATTGAAACGGGAAACGGGTCTAGATTTTAATGGAGGAAGTTGTAATTTTAAAATTCTATCCATTTCATCTGTTAGATTCGACAGCGTTGAAAAAGAAAAAATTAATTGCTGATTAGTCTATGCTGAAGATGGATAAAAAACCTACAGAATACAGAACCACAAGCCTTTGCCCAAGTTAAATTGACGATTTCTGCGAAATAGAGGTTTCTTTTTTTAAGTTTCTTTATGAATCAAATAACTCTAAATTCGTCAGGGTTTCTAGGACATCCCGAAAAACAAACACAGAAAAATTTGTCATTCAGAAAAAAGCACATGAAATATATCTCATTAGATAAATTTCCCTTACGATGGCATACGCACGGGATAATTGAATATGAAGGATTAAAATTTCTCGGGGTTCAGTGTCAGAGATCTAGTTTGTAATAATAGGTAAAATAATATTGTATGATATACAGTTTAAATCATCAAATAAGGATAGTGGGGTGACAGAGAATAGTGGGGTGATAGAGTATGTTGTTAAGGTATTTTGTGATGTGATGATATAATATACAGTTTGTAATAAGGATAGTGGGGTGACAGAGGACAGTGGGGTGATAGAGTATGTTGTTAAGGTACTTTGTGATGTTAAAGTCATTTGTGGGGACAAAAAATCCAGTCATGTTAAGGGTTGTTGTAGCTCAGACTGGGTGCCATCTCCCAGTGATTTTGACTACTTAAATACCCCTGAATTAATTTACTAAATCTAATTTTAGCATAAACTCTAATTAAAATTTATAAATAAAATCTTCCATTCATTGTGATTTTGCTAATATATGCACATAATAGTTAATAATGCTTCCAATAATGTACCAATATTCCCATAGTCCAACAAGAGCCAGCTAAAGTGAGCTATGTTAAGATCGTATGCCTACAGATAGAGATATCAGAGGTTGATTGTTAGGCTCCTCCTCGGATAGGACAACCCGAATTTCGTGGAAACATATGTGATTGACTCTTCATTATATTTGACACAGATATATGACAAGAGACGATCTCGGATATGGATAGGAGTCCTCGGGTTGTCTTGAGTATCAACAGAACAGATGATCAGATGATCATTTGCTTGAAATCTAAACAACAATGGCTTTAGCTATAATGAAGAATACTAAAGGTTGCACTTATGCTGATGAATGTACATTTAGTAGAAATGTAAAAATTTATAATTTCAAGTTAGTTTGTTAATGAGTAGAAGGTGACAATTAAATACTCATACAGTAATTTCTTAATCATATTAAGTAAATGTTAAAAAGTAAACAGGTTAACCAACATCTTCAAAAATACAAAAAAGTTATGAGTATACAATTTCATGCATTGATTTGGAAGGACTAAAAAGAATATAACAACATCTTCAATTGATAACGATAGGTGTAGGCATTTCGAAAAAATTGCAGTGATCAAACTCAGCTTTTATGCTACAGCTAGAATGAAAAGCTATACGAGATAGAATGACCAGCTATATAGTCTTAAAAAACCCCTTTACAGCAGTTTCCAAAGTCTATGTTTCATATAATACTGTAGTTGGCTCTCATCCCGGACATCTTTGTACAATGCAAGTTGTTGATGGTTTACAAAATCGTCCTAGCTAAGCAAGTTCTCACCAAGGGATTTAAGATCTTGGTTCTCCCACAAAACCTCGAATTTTTCCTTCGTAGATACACATAATTCATCTTTCAATTCCAGAGAGGGGCTCGGTGGAATGCCGAGGTCGTCGTGTGAAGCCTCCACGAGATGACAAAGATCAAACTTGGTGTCAGAATCTAGGTTTTGGCATTCATAGCTTCTAGAAATATCGGAAGCCGCCGAATTATCCTCAAAGTCGGAGGAGATATTATACTTGGAAATAATGGAGTAAGCGTTAATTGTAAACGCCAGTTCGTAGTTTACTATAAGTAGAGTCTAGTTGTTTGTGGTTTGCATGTAACCAACTCAGTAGAATCTTTTCCTGTTTAAGAATGTAATCCGTCTTTATTGAATAATAGAGAAGTGAGCGTTGCCTCACAGTATGTTTGTTTCACATATTTTAACTTGGTATCGGAGCCACGAGGTAAGGTGTGGAAATTCATAGAGCTCGGCAGAGTGCAGCGGCACACTACTCGACCTTTTCGCACAATGAAAAATGGAAAGTTTCTGTAGTCAAGCTAAAGTTCAAGTGCGGAAATATTTAAACATTCCTGTAACCAAAGTGCATCGGCAGGTGCGGACTCCCTGCACTCCAATAGTTGGAAGAGGTGCGAAAATACCTCTGTTTACCCAGGTCGCGTGAAGTCATGGAGGTTTTGAAAATCCTGAAGGTTATAATTGTTAAATATATTGTACCCTCAACAGTATGACCGTACACTGCCAGCTGTACTGGACAGTTGTACTTTCTATTTTTTGTCTTGCTTGAGCATATATAGCTCAACCATCTTACATTGTAACGGTCTCTTCAGTTCTGTTCTGTACTTCTTCATACATTTTAATATACTATTCTTTTCTCTCTGCATTTCTCTGTCCTTCACAATTTATCATGGTATCAGAGCTACAACAGTAAGTCTCTTCACACAGTCGGGAGAGCAACTCGATCCACACAGCGTAGAGCTTACACGCATCTTGAGAGCACGCGACATAGTTTTTTCACAAGGCTTGGAGAGCTGGCCGTAATACTCTTTAAGGATCGTCGTGAGAAGCTAGCAGTTGAAGCAGAGAACGCAGAAGAAGAAACCTGCACAATTTTCTCAAAGAACCGTCAAAGATTGACGCAGAAGAGCTTCAGAACGAAAGAAGTTTAAAGAACTTGAAGATTTCGCTTCAATCTGTTAAAGATTCAGGCAGAAGGCAGAATCCTTTAAAGATTCTTGGAAATTGCTCAAATCTGTCAAAGATTGCAGTAGACAATGAAGAATTCATGTATTTCTTACAAATCTTTGAAAGATTCACGAATCTTTCTTCCACAGGCGTAAAGATCAACCATTGAAGCCGTGAAATTCATCCTGCGAACGGTTCCAAGGCGGGAAACCAGTCCAGAAGGGACCAGGAGAGCGCGGAAAGGGCAAAAACATTTCAGCCGTCCCATCTTGTGCAAAGGCCCGACAACCGTTAGATCAGGAAGAAAGTGCTCGAGGTTTAACCCTCTAGAGCTCACAGTCGGATTTTTTTTCCCTTGTGAAATCCCGACGTCACCTGGACCATCCATCCAGAAACACGTGGCGAGATCCTATTCCATCGCAAAATCGCGAGTTGGACGAACAAAGGAAAATGCTCTCCGCAAACTCCGATACACGAAATCGCGATATCCCGAGAAGGCTTCTCAGCCGTCCATCTCACAGGACAGGTGGCATCAGATCAACGAATCGTCAAATCAACATTCGAGGTTTCACAGTGTCAAAGAAACTTTACATCGCAACTCGCGAAATCCCGATACGCGATATTGCGACCAGATCTCAGTCGTTCATCTCCCCTGGACACGTGGCGCACATCGTAGCACCTGTCGGCATTTCGGCATTCGGGGTTTCAAGTTGTCAAAGAAATTTGACATCGCAACTCGCGAAATCGCGATACGCGAAATCCCGATAAGATCTCAGCCGTCCATTTTGGCCGGACATGTGGCGGACATCAAGGCCACTATCGCCATTCGGCGTTTCAACTTGACAGACACATTGTGTCAACGGAGCATCGCAAGTCGCGATATCCCGAGGAAGCATCAGGACCGTTCATCTCTCTCGGACGTGTGGCACAATTCCGGCGACTCGGAAAAAGTCCCGAAGAGGAAAGCGCCATCGGCAAATCGGGATTCGGGAAATCTCGAAACCTGAGAACAAGTGATCGGGTTTATTTCCAGTGAAATCCCTGACGCAAATCTGATCCGTTCATCTTTGAAGGACACGTGGCTGAAATCAAATCTTTCGGGAAAAGTCCCGATAAGCGACTTCATCGCCATAACGGGATTCGGAAAATCGCGGATCCTCGAGACGAGAAGTCCGAAAAATCTAAAATCGCGATATCACGAGGAGAGATCACGACCGTCCATCTGTTCAGGACACGTGTCGCAGATCAGAGCCATCGGGAAAAGTCCCGATAGGACAGCGCCATCGGAAAATCGGCGATCGCGGATTCGAGGAGTCAGAAACACTCGACATCAGAATTCACGAAATCCCAATTCGCGAAATCCCGATACGATCTGGACCGTCCGATCAATGCACGATATGGACCATTGAAAAGTCCAAAGGCGATTTTTTTTCGCATTTCGGCGATTTGAAAGCCAAAGGAACGGGAAAATCCCGTAGCGCTTACACAAGGCGCGTGGTCACATTGCAAGGAGACCAAGGGCCATCTAAAGCCCGATAAGCTCCTATCGTCCATCGGCGAATCGACAATCTCTGAGATTGGAGGTAAATTCGAATTTCTTTTCCCTCTATTTTTTCAAGCATTTTTTTTTAAATGGCGTCGTCTAGCAATCTCGGCCCAACTCAAGGTCCGATACTTCTGGGAAAGAATTATGAATTTTGGTCTCTTCAGATGAGATCGTTCTTGCAAGAACAAGAGTGTTGGGAACCAGTGGATCTTGGCTATGTAGAACCAGATCCAGCAGCCCTCACTGCCATGACAAATGCGCAGAGAATTGCTCAGGCAACTTTGAGGACCAACGAAAACAAAGCAAAATTCTGGATACAGAATTCTGTGGATGATTCGATATTCTCGAAAATCACAGGCGTTGGTACTTCCAAACAGGCCTGGGACATCCTTAAAACTTCCTACCAAGGAAATGACAGGGTAAAAACAGTTAAACTGCAGTCCTTGTGGACACAATTTGAGACTCTCAGAATGACAGAGTCCGAAACTGTAGATTAGTTCATGACCAGAGTCATGGGGATCGTGAATCAGATCCGACTCATTGGTGAAACCATCACTGATAAACGAATTGTTGTGAAAATTCTCAGAAGTCTACCCAGGAAATTTGAAATGGTTGTAACAGCCATCCTTGAATCCAAGGATCTGTCAAGTTTCTCTACAGATGAACTAATTGGTTCTCTGGTGACACATGAGACAAGACTACATATCACAGACGAGTCAATCTCCAATGCCTTCCAAACTCAGTTCTCATTCAGAAGAGGGAAAGGCAGAGGAAGAAGTAGAGGAAGAGGGAACAACCAGGGTAACCCTCATACCAGTGGAGGAAATAGACAACAATATCCCACTCAGAACTTCCA
>ML778888.1:623297-682382 GCA_009831015.1 Picea engelmannii
GCAATGTTCTCTATTTATGTAATAATGTATTATTAATGTATTTCTACTTTATGACTTCAATATATTAATATATTATTATAAATTAAATATTTTTTTAATGTTTTAATACTTTATTAATGTATTAATTAACAATATTTTATTAATATATTGTTTCATAATGTATAAATATTTTATTAATACATTAATTTATTTATTAAGAATATATAAATATATTAACTATAATATATTTAAACACAATAATAATGACTTAATATATTATTGTAATTTATTACTTAATGTATTTGTTAGTGCTTTATTAATACATTAATTAATAATCTATAAATATGTTATTTATAAAATATTTTAACATTATAATAATGAGTTAATATATTATTATAATATATTAATTTGGGTGATATATTATTAAAATATTAATGTATCGTTACTTTATTAATGTATCATTACCTTATTAATTAAGGTATTACTTTATTATTGTATAAATATTTTATTAATGTATTAGTACTTTAATATAATAGTTTTAATATAATAATTTAATGTATTTTTTATTACTTTAATACCTTTTTAATGTATTAATGTTTTATTCGTGTATTACTTTATAAATGTTTTACTTTATTATGGTATAATAATGTATTAATAATAATAATATATTACTTTAACATTAATATATTACTACTACTATATTAATACATTAATAAGATAAGATATTAATAATACATTATTAAAGTATGAGTTAATATACTATTATAATTTATTAGGTAATGTATTTGTTAGTGTCTTATTACTACATTTATGATAATGAGTTAATACATTATTATAATGTACTAGTAATATATTAATATTTTAATAATGTATAGATACTTTATTATATAGTATTATAATTTATTAGGTAATGTATTTGTTTGTGTTTTATTACTACATCTATAATAATGAGTTAATACAGTATTATAATATATTAGTAATATATTAATAATATATTAATATTTTAATAATGTATAGATACTTTTTTAATGTATTAATTCTTTATTATGAATGTTTTAGTATCAATATTTATGTTTTATTTATAAAATATTTAATACATTAATGTATACATTAAATACATTAAATACATCGATACATTAAATATATTGATACATTAATGTGTTAGAACATTAATGCATTAATATATTAAATAAATTAAAGTATTATTACTAATCAATACATTAATATATTAATGTTTAATACATTAATTAATATATTAATGCATTAATATATTAATGTATTAAACATTAATGCATTAAAGCATTATTAATACATTAATACATTATTACTAATTAATACATTAATACATTATTAATACATTAAAGCATTAAAAGAATAATAAATTAAAGCATTATTATTAATTAATACATTAATTAATTAATGTTATTTCAGGC
Source organism: Picea engelmannii (assembly GCA_009831015.1). Taxonomy (NCBI): domain Eukaryota; kingdom Viridiplantae; phylum Streptophyta; class Pinopsida; order Pinales; family Pinaceae; genus Picea; species Picea engelmannii. The sequence continues at coordinate 624,710 of ML778888.1, forward strand.
ATGTCGACAATCAACTAGCAACAACCACTTTTATGTAAAAAGTGGTTGATATACATTGATTGGCACCATTAATTTAAAAAGGTGGAGAATGACGTCGATCGACATATATCAACCACTTTTTACATAAAAGTGGTTGTTGCTACTAACTATTATAAGTGAAATTCAACCACTTTTTACATAAAAGTGGTTGTTGCTAGTAACTATTATAAGTGAAACTTGTCGCGACAATCTCTTCCTCCATGCTTCTCATGACTCCCTTTACAAGCTCCTCATTGGGGGTGCATTCTTCATCTTCGTCGTCGTCGGCTAATGTTTTATCCAGTTGCAGAAGATAAAGAAATTGCTCTCTTTCTTTGTTGTGGATTCGTTTCAGCTCCCAGGTGTGAATGGCGTCCGCCAGAGCCTCGAGCTCTCGGCCACATTTTCTGAGAATCTCAGACATGAATGAAAAGTAGTCCCAAGATTCAAATATGGAACACAACTGTGTTACATAGACGAGAGGATAATGATATTTCGGCTGCAGCGGAGAACTACTTTTCCTGCTATTTTAGTGTAACAAAACCTCTAGTTGAATTATGACAACAAACCTCTCATAAAAAGCGCAATTATTTTTTGTGTGTGTGCGTGTGTACAAGGGTAATAAAAACATTATACTCTGCATCACAACACAACGATGAACATGACGCATACAACTGTGACAACAACCTAATGACCTAAGACGCACATTAAGCATCTGGAAGCAATGAACGACAATCAACCGATGGAAAATAAGACTGACTACCTGCCCATCCTACCATGCAATGGTTAGGACCTCCAGGACACATAAGCAACACTCAAGCCTAGGTTCCCATCGATTTTGACCATTTAAGGTCTCAGGGCTGGCGACTATTTTGAGGAACCAGGAGGTATCTACATCCCACCCGACATAAGGAGACCAAGCCTACTAAGATAAGGACAATCATTCTAACAACCCCGTGCACCCAAAACAATTACACAAGTAACTAGAATATCTTACAATGATCAAACAAGGCACATTAAATGTTTACAAGACCAAGTACGAACATTAATTAGAAAAAACTTCAACACCCTCAATGGGAAGCGCAAGATAAAAACTACTTCGTCAGTATCCCTAATCAATCATCATGTCAAGCTAATCAATAGTTACTGCCCGTTTTAATCATCTATTACGAGCCCAACTTAGCACATCTAAAATGCAGAATATCATTAAGGTACAATCTAATTTGTCCTTAAAACAAATTCATTTGCGCAATTCTAAATTACAAGTGTCAACAGAGTAACATCTAAATAAACATATAAAGGACATTATTAAGAAAGTCTAAATCTTCGACTCGATTAATAATTAAAACTATAATTAATCATTAATTAAAATATAACTAGCCCATCTAAATTATAAACCAGCCATTCATTATAAACTTACAATATTTTTAAATTGGAATTGAATGAAGCATGTACCCAACACCACATAAAGATGACAAGCCAGGTTACAAAAATAAAGAAATGTATACTTGCAATATTTTAACTAGAAATTATTACATTAGTTGTCTATCATTAATTAAAAATAAAACTGTCGGCCACTAATTTGTTTAAAAATATAAGTGGCAATTATTGTCTAAAAAAAATAGAAGTGGTTGTTGTCAAGGGAGTATAGTTCAATGCAAAATCAATTGCGGTTATGCAATTGAAAGGAAATCATAACTACTCTATTCAACGCAAATTAATTGTTATTATCAACTTTGACAAACCAATCAATATTATTGCCAGAATAACAGAAAGTTGTCAGCTCTAGGGAGGCAAATATACTCGTCGTCAGGTAAAACCAAGGAAAACGCAGTCATCAAGGGGAAACTTTATGTGCCACACATCTACAAACCTAGGCTACATGAAATGGCAAACAAGGGTCCTTAACAGCAACCCAACTACGTTTAAAAGAAAAATCATGGTAAAATAAGCAACACACAGTCATCGAAATTCGTAAATGCTAGTACATTCAACTGCATTGGCCAGAATTAAGGTCTTGGTAAAAACAACCAGCTCAGAAAGGCGGTTTGAGCAAATCGTGGGCGTCCTTATGCGTGGAAAAAGGCGGTCCTTTACATAGAAAATTGTATGCTTTAAACAAGAAAATCATATCCTCTAATCAGGCAATTCGTGGTTCAACAACTCTCCTTTCCTCGATTGAGTGGTAACTGGTTTAGGTTTTTATTCTTATCAACGCTATTTTCCTGATGCATGCATATAAATGGTGTATGCATTTAACCACATGCATATAATTGTTGTATGGATAAAACCAATAAAGAAAAAATGTTATACTTCTTTGTTGTCATGCCACACATGGGTTTCATGTTATATATATGGGCAGTTGATGATTGATAAGAATCCAAGGGATTGCATTGTAGCCAGTCTTCGGTCTGTATAAACTATTGTTCTATGAACCACTGTCTTACATAGAAAGATAGCTAAATTTTTTTTTTTATAAATGCAGATAGACAAAGCATGTATGCTTGATGAAATAATTGATTATGTCAAATTTCTACAACTGCAAGTAAAGGTTACATCTTTGACCTAAATCTTTTGCAAGATTGACATTGTGCAGCCAATGATAGTTTTGTTGTTCTTAAAGATCAACCGTTCAGTAGGTTTTGAGCACGAGTAAGCTTGGCGGTGCAGCTGCACTTGGGCCTCTAATTGTGAATGTTCTAGATGAGGTAGACATTTGATTGTTGAATTATAGTGGCAGTAGAAAATATATCATGTTAGTGGAAGAGTGACGTGTGCTTTAATTTGTTTGCTGATGCTATCATTTTTGGCTTTCCTCAGGGATTTGGCATTCAGGCATCTGCGACACTTGGTCAAGCTGGTCTAGACTTTGAGAAAAATATTTTGAGGCACAAGGAGATGGACATAAATGCAACAATAAACTATTTACAAAACAAGGTCTTTGCTTGATTCCAATTACAGAGGCAACTTCCACATCTAATCGAACACGAAAGCCAGGGCTCGGATCGCCGGTTACAGATTTTGTTGCCAGTATAATTTACAGTATAAATTACAAATTAATTTATAGTATAATTTACGATCTACCGAATAATTTATAATCTATAGAATGATTTACAATCTACAGTACAAATTACAATTTAATCTACAGTAAAATTTAAAAACAAGTATGTAACAGTAAAACGGTTAACAATATTACCTTCGCTATACCAGTGAAATGCAGAGAATTCAACGATTGATGTCCCAATGTAGAGCATAAATTCGCATAAATCAACACTGAAAATATTGGCTGCGAATTCACAGGCCAGAGGTATAAAAAGAGCAGAGCAATTTCACCTTTAAGTAATAAATGGCAGAGTTACTAGGCAGACCAAATGTAAAAAGACGCAAAAACCACACAGTAAATTCGCCAAGAGAGGTATCAATGCATACTTTATTTGCCTAGAAAGGAAAGGAAAAACGTAGAGAGATTTGATCGCAAGAGAGTGTAGGACAACAAACTTCCAAGGACAACCACACAGGTAGATGGATGATGGGTTCGTCCTTCTCTCATCATCCTCGCACATAAAAGTAGGGCGTTGAGATCCATAGGTCTTTTAATGCTAAGGAGACGACCGTAGATCAGGCTCCTAGCCGACTCCTCAGGTGAGGACTGAGGAGCTAGGGACGAAGGACAAACAACCAAAATGGTCACAATCAAAACCACAACCAAGTGGTCAAGACATGCGGGAAAACAAGGCTAAGAAAATTTCAGCTATCAATCTAAGCATCCAATCTTCTTACATAATCAACATGCAGACCCAGTCATAAAACCTACAACATTCTACCATTCAAACGAAGGAAGCGTATCGTTGCATGTTTTCCTGCTTCGAATGACGTCCCGTGCTCTGTGCAACTCCTATTCACTGACCGTCGAGACCTCATCGGTACCTCCCAACCAATGCTAGGGGTACTCTTCTTATGCCTTAGCCCCCCCGATCCGCAAAGGGGCCACACACACTATCCCGAGATTCTGTCTATCTCCCAACTCGCCTCACAAGGCCGAGCTACCACTCCTCTTCGAGTTGGGTATCCCAACTCCCACAAGTAAATTAGTCAAGTCGATATTTCTGCCACGTAACATTATGCAAACAGAAGATGATATTTCATCCTTCTTCCTCCTTCATTATATAGAGTTTCGATCTTCCTTTATTTCCTAAAATCTCATTTAATTAAAATTTTAAAAATAAATTCCTAAAAATTCTTCTTCGTACAAGTGTCACCCATCCCCTACATTCCTCCATTATTTAATTTCTTTAATTAATTAATTATCTTATTTCCCTCACCCACCTAGAGTTACTCTTATAATCACTCCTAGGTGTCCCCAAATTCCCTTATAGATTTGAAAGGATTTCCCTATTATGTTGTTAATTCAGTTTAAAATTAGAAGTCTCTTAAATGGTAGATTCTTTACTAAGTTGACTTATGCTTTTTCCCTTAAGTCCCCCTTTTTCCCTTTTTATGTTACCTCTTTTCCTAGTTTCCTAAATTTTAAGATTTTCCCTCTTTCCCCTTTTAATTAGAACTTAAAAAGGCAGGTGTGGAATTTAACCCCTTTTCCCTTTTATCATTTAATTAGTATTTTTTTTTTTAAATTATCAAAAAGATAAAATAATTTATTCCCCTTTTTACATTTATTACCACAAATTTTATTTTTATGAATAACCTAATTTCTTACTCCCTTCATGTTACAAGATTTAACGAAGGTCAAAATTATTATTTAAGTCATTTTTATTTTTATTATTATTATTTTTTTTTCAGAGAAGAGAAGGTTCAACCACTAGCATAATTTAGACTTAGGCCTTAATTTTCGTACTGGACGACATTAAATTAGGGAAGTGTTTTAAAATTACTTAACATGTTATTTGTCTTAGGGCCATCTAGGTTCATCCCTCTATCATCAACAATGTGATGTGCCCTTCAGGACGCACTAGGTGCTCCAAGGGTGCCACTCTCCTCATCTGTTCCTTTGCGCGACGTGCCCTTGAGGATGCACTACGTGCTCCAAGGGTGCCACTTTCCTCTTGAATGATTTGGTAGATATCAATAACCCCCGGAGTCATCACTTCGCCAGGTGAACTTGTGGGAGACTAAAGGATTCTAAGGAATAAGGCCCACACCTTATTGTGCGCCCCTTAGAGTCATTGTGAGCGACTGTCACAGTCTACCCCCACGACATCATGGGTCCTCTCAAACTAGGTAATCGTTAACCTACAATTCGATCCACAGTGGGAGTGATAGTAGGCTATGGTAGGGATGTTGTCCACACCTCTCCCTCAACATCTCTGGTAGTCGTGTGTGATCCCTTTACTCCATATGTGAGTGTGGTCGACAAGTTATCGTCAGCCTCCATCATCAACAAATCATGTCAGAATATATCCATATCATATCATCTAATCATATGCGCTAATATCATAGTAGAAACAATCAAACCCCAATGTTACACTCCCTGACTCGATCCAGAGTCCAGGGAGTTCCATCGATGCCTCTGCATCCTCAAGTTCCAAAACCCTGCACACTCAGTGAAACTGAGTCAATATCACCTATCTATGTCAATGTAGTAAAACAACATGTCGTCAACCCATAATGCCTCATAATCAAAATCAAAAGTTTTAATAGCATAAAATCTAGATCACTTGCGAGAAAGTGTCCTCAAAGAATAAGTTCGTTCATTGCACCAGAGTGGGATGTTACGTACACCCCATCTTGGTCTAAAATTCGTCTTCAAGTTTCACAGTATATATGTTGAAATAAAGTGTATCACAGTATCATATGTCTATATATCAAACAAAGACGGAAACTGCTGACACATATCATATGCGTCCTCCTAGGTCGTCAAGTGTAGACTATAATTGTCCCACTGGACCTTGACCTGATATACCATTCGACATCGTATGTTTTGAACGCGATGATCCAAGATGCGGACCGACTCAGCCGTGAGTGATCCCTCGTTCGATACCTGCAAGGAAATCATTTCAATAACATGTGTAGGATCACTAATATAATGTCTCAAAATAGATACATGAAAAAAATCCTGCATACGCATCAAAGAATCAGGCAAGGCTAGTCGATAGGCCATGGGTCCCTTTCTCTCCACAATCTCAAAAGGTCCCAAAAACCTAGGAGAGAGTTTATCCCCCTTCCCAAACTTGATTGAGCTCTTCTGTAGTTTAACCCGCAAGAAGAATCGATCGCTGACCTCGTAACTACGGTCGACATGGTGCACATCAACATAACTCTTATGTCGATCCTGCACTTCTTTAATCCTTTGTCTTATTGTTTTCATTTTCTCTTCCATTTCTTGGATCTCTTCTAGTCCCACCAGGACCCCATCCTCAAGACGATCCCAACTCAAAGGTGTCTGACATGGTCACCCATAATGAAACTCGAAAGGTGCCATCTTAATGGTGCTTTGGTAACTGTTGTTGCAAGTGAACTCCACTAGTGGCAAGAATTCTTCCCAACGCTTTTTTTGGTCCATCACGTACATGTGCAACATGTCCTCCAAGGTTTGGTTCGTTCGTTCTGTCCGTCTGTCAGTCTCTGGGTGATGCGCAGTACTAAAGTTAAGTTGGTTTCCCAAGGCCTCTTGGAAATTCGTCCAAAATCATCCAGTAAACATCGATCCTCGATCAGATGTAATCTTCTTAGGCATGCGCTGCAGCCTCACAATCTCACTGATGAAAACTCTAGCTATGTCAGTTGTCTGATACATCATATGCACAAGAATAAAGTGAGCACTCTTCATCAGAGTTTCTACTACTACGAAAATCGAGTCATGTCTCCTTGCCGTCAGTGGAAATCCAACAATAAAATCCATGGAAATAACTTCCCATTTCGATTCCGGAATAGCATGTGGTTGTAGTAATCTTGTTGGGTGTCTATGTTCAACCTTTACCTGATGAAATTCTAGACATCTGGCCACATAGTTGACTACGTCTGCCTTCATTCCCTTCTATAAGAATAAGGGTTTAAGGTGTGCCCTCATTTTAATGACTCCCGGGTTAGCCATGTATATTGCTCTATGAGCCTCAATTAGGATCAACATCCTCAATTCGTCGTTTGGTGGTACGTAAATCTCACTTTTAAACATCAATAAACCATCGCTATCAAATGAAAATCCCTCAAATCGTGGTACCATCATTGTGTTTTGTCCGATAAAACCCTCGACCTCTTTGTACCAGTCATTGTCACACTATAAAGTTAGAATCTTTTCACGTAGATTCGTCTGAAGAGGAAATACCGAAAAGATGCATGGTCTCCAACTCAATGCATCTGCCACTCAGTTCACTGTTCCTTTTATGTAAGTAATCTCGAAGTCATACTTGCTAAGCAATTCTGACCAATGCCATTGTCGTGCATTCAGGTCACTTGGCGTAAAGATGTGTTGTAGTCCACAATGGTCAGTTTTCAGTTCAAATTTTCATCCAACAAGGTAGTGTCTCCAAACCTTCAAGGAATATATGATGGCTAGCAACTCCAAATCATGCATCGTATAGTTCTCCTCATGCCTTCTTAGTTTCCTCGAAATGTAAGCGATCACGCATCCGTCTTGCATCAAGACTTCGCCTAAGCCTTCCTTGGATGCATCAGTGAATACCAAGAAGTCCATGTCCATGTCAGTGACCTTTAGTATTGGTGTTGTTGTCAACAATTCCTTGATCCTCTGAAATGCTTCCGCGCATTTCTCATTCCATACAAATTTATTATTCTTCTTCTACAACTCCGTGATTGGATTTGCTATTTTCGAAAATCCCTCGATGAACCGTTGATAGTATCCTACCAAACCCATGAAGCTACACACTTATGGGACATTCATCAATGTAGGCCATTCCATAATAGCCTCGACCTTGGTTGGATCCACGGCGATGCCTTCGCCGGAGAACACATGCCCTAAGTAGTGAATCTTCGATTGATAAAAAGAGCATTTGGACAACTTCCCATACAATTTTTTCTCTCGCAGAAACTGCAGTACCAAGTGCAAGTGCTCGTGATGCTCCTCCGTCATTTGAGAGTAAATCAAAATATCGTCAATGAACACTTGGATGAACTTGTCCAAGTACTCGCGGAACACCCTGTTCATCAAACTCATAAATACCCTTGGGGTGTTTGTCAGTCCAAACAGTAAAACATTAAATTCATAATGTCCAAACCTCGTCTTAAAGGCGGTCTTAGGGATGCCATCCTCCTTGATCCATAACTGGTGATACCCTGATCGCAAATCGATCTTGGATAACATCGTCGCACGTTCATTTGATCGAACAGATCATCAATTCTCAGTAATGAATATTGATTCTTGATCGTGGCCTTGTTCAGTTGACGGTAGTCAATGCAAAGCCTCCACGATTCGTCCTTCTTTCGTATGAAAATAACAGGTGCACCCCACGGTGACACACTAGGACGTATCAGTCCCAAGTCCAACAACTCCTTCAGTTGCATTTTCAACTCTTGTAACTCTAGGGTCGACATCCGATAAGGCATTCTTGCTATCGATTCAGTCCCCGATTTCAGGTCTATGGTAAACTCCAACTCCCTCTCCAACAACATCCCAGGTAACTCCTCTTGAAATACATCAACAAACTCTTTCACCACTGGAAGGTGTTCTAGACCTTCCACTACTCCCTTCTCGTTTAACGCAAGGATATCATAAAGCTTTCACCCCTTGTGCATACTCTTCCATGGCTGTAAGGAAGAGATGAATCTCAGGGAAACTCCCTGGTTCCGTCCTACAATCATACGTCTATGTCCCTCATCATCGACCAAGCTCAACCATTTTGTCCTACAGTTGAGTATCGCCTCATGCGATTCCAACCAATCCATACCAATCACGACATCATAAGATCCTAAGATCGTGTTGTACAGGTCGGCCCTTTTGACAAACTCTCCCAGGTTAAGGACATAGCCCGTAACATTTCCTCCAACCTTTTGTTTGGCTCCCAAAGCCATCTCCACAAAGATAAACTCATCTGGTTTGACTACCTTTACCTTAATCCTTTTTAGCGCTGCACCAGAAATGAAACTCTCGGTGGCACCGGGATCTATCAAAATACTAAGAGTCTGGTTAGCGATGGTACCTATCATCTCGAGCATTGTTGACTGATGCTCTGCCTGGAATTTATTCACCGCTGCATGAATCCAATGGGCCTTGCCCATGTATCCCACGGTAGTGGGTCCGGTTGATCGGGATGCTCTGGTCCTCTCCACAGGGCAGTCGCGCTGGTAGTGTGGCTCCCCACATGTCCAACACCCCTTCTTTGGCCCAATATTCTTGGTATCCAAAGTAGAAGATGACGGCCCACCTGCATGGAATCCTAGTCTGTTCTGCTGAAAATTCCTAAACTCTTGTTCCTGCGAGCGACATTGTTGTTGATGATGTGGTGTCCGATAAGGTGTCCGCTACTATGGCGTCGGTCGCCGAGGTGTAGTGAAAGTGGATCCCCTCTGGAAACCATGATATCCCAACATATGTCTGGCTGGTGTCTGATGCTTCCGTGCTCCAGATGACACCTGCCCGACTGATCTCGCTGGAGTCCTGGTCAGACCCCCGCTGATAAGCTCTTCCTCTACTATGAGGGCCTTCTAGACGGCATCATGCAAGGTTTGAGGCATCAGAATCCTGACCTTTGCATGTATGCTTCCATTAAGGCCGAACACGAACTTGTTGAACTTAAGTTTTTCAGTGTTAAGGTGCAGAGCATACCGGAGCAGCTCCATAAAACGAGCCTCGTACTTGGGTACCGTATGACCTCCCTGTCGTAGGGTGTTGAAATCATTGAGCTGATGCTCAATGAATTCCTATGAAAGGTACCTCTCTCGAAACCGTTCCTCGAACATTTTCCATGACACATCCTTGACGACCATGTTCAGTTGTGGTAGGAGCGTCTTCCACCATAGAAGAGCGCACCCCTTCAGTTGAAAGACCGCCATGCGAACCTTCATGTTGGAGGTATAATCGTGAAGTGTGAAGCACATCGCCATGTTCTCCAACCATGCCTCAGTGGCTGCACCGTCTGGGGCACCAAAGAACTGGGAAATTTGACCTTCTCGAGTTCACAGTGAATGCTACGAGTACTGACCGGAGTGCACGGTGGAACCTCAGTGGGTACTGACGCCCTGGCCTCATCTCTGTCGAAATGGCTGATCAAATCCTCAGACATGCATTGAAAAGATCTCATCATTTCGACTACATCACCAACTGCTATCTTCTCCTATCCGAGAACCTTCTCATCTCTGTATGGGTTAGACCCCTAAGGCATGGATGTTAATGGAGGCGTCACGCCTCCTCCCCTAGCACCCCGTCATCTACCTCTACGGCGTCCTCTAACAATGATTACCTGCACACACATAAGTCAACTCGATCAACAACAGTATAATCAATCATATCAATGAAATCCATAGTGATCCCATGTCACAGGTTGAACCTCGCTCTGATACCATATGTAACAAACCTCTCATAACAAGTGCAATTTTTTTTATTTTTTTTGTGTGTACAGGGGTAATAAAGACGTTATACTCTGCGTTGCAACATGATGATGAACATGACGCATGCAACTGCAACAACAACCTAAGAACCTAAGATGCACATCAAGCATCTAGAAGCAATGAACGACAATCAACCGACGAAAAACAAGACTGAATACCAGCCCGTCCTACCCTGCAATGGTTAGGACCTCCAGGACACATAAGCAACGCTCAAGCCCAGGTTCCAATCGATTTTGACCATTTAATGTCTCAGGGTTGGCGATTGTTCTGAGGAACTAGGAGGTGTCTACATCCCACCCGACACAAGCATACCAAGCCTACTAAGCTAAGGAAAATCATTCTAACAACCCCACGCACTTAAAATAATTACACAAGTAACGAGAATCTCTTATAATGATCAAACTAGTCACATTAAACATTTACAAGACCAAGTACGAACGTTAATTAGAAAGAACTTCAACACCCTCAATGGGAGTCACAAGCTAAAAACGACCTCGCCAATATCCCTGATCAATCATCGTGTCAAGCTAGTCAATAGTTACTGCCTGTTTTAATCATCTATTACGAGCCCAACTTAGCACGTCTAAAATGCAAAATATCATTAAGGTATAATCTAATTTGGCCTTGAAACGAATTCATTTGCACAATTCTAAATTACAAGTGTCAACAGAGTACCATCTAAATCAACGTATAAAGGATATTACTAAGAAATTCTAAATCTTCGACTGGATTAATAATTAAAACTATAATTAATCATTAATTAAAATATAACTAGCTCATCTAAATTATAAACTAGCCATTCATTATAAACTTGCAATATTTTTAAATTGGAATTGAATGAAGCATGTACCCAACACCACATAAAGATGACAAGCCAGGTTACAAAAATAAAGAAATTTGTACTTGCAATATTTTAACTAGAAATTATTACATCAGTTGTCCATCATTAATTAAAACTAAAACTGTCGGCCACTGATTTGTCTAAAAATATAAGTGGCAGTTATTTTCTAAAAAAAATAGAATTGGTTGTTGTCAAGGGAGTACAGTTCAATGCAAAATCAATTGTGGTTATGCGATTGAAAGGAAATCATATCTACTCTATTCAATGCAAATTAATTGTTATTATCGACTCTGACCAACCAATCAATATTATTGCTAGAATAACAGAAAGTTGTCAGCACTAGGGAGCCAAATATACTCGCCGTCAGGTAAAAGCAAGGAAAACGCAGTCATCAAGGGGCAACTTTCTGTGCCTCACATATGCAAACCCAGGCTACATTAAATGGAAAACGGGGGTCCTTAACAGCAACCCATCTACGTTTAAAGGAAAAATCGTGGTAAAATAAGTAACACATAGTCATCAAAATTCATAAATGCCAGTACATTCAACTGCATTGGCCAGAATTAAGGTCGTGGTAAAAACAACTAGCTCAGGAAGGTAGTTTGAGAAAATCATGGGCGTCCTTATGTGTGGCAAAAGGAGGTCCTTTACAGAACAATTTGTATGCTTTAAACAGGGAAATCGTATCCTCTGATCAAGCAATTTGTGGTTCAAGAACTCTCCTTTCCTCGATTGAGTGGTAACCGGTTTAGGCTTTTATTGTTATCAACGTTATTTTCTTGATTCATGCAGATAAATGGTGTATGCATTTAACCACATGCATATAACTGTTGTATGCATAAAACCAATAAAGAAAAAATGTTATACTTCTTTGTTGTCATGCCACACATGGGTTTCATGTTATATATATGGGAGGTTGATGATTGATAAGACTCCAAGGGATTTCATTATAGCGAGTCTTCGGTCTGTATAAACTACTATTCTATGAACCACTGTTTTACATAGAAAGCTAGCTAAATTTGCTTTTTTTTAAATGCAGACAAACAAAGCATCTATGCTAGATGAAATAACTGATTATGTCAAATTTCTACAACTGCAAGTAAAGGTTACATCTTTGACCTCAATATTTTGCAAGATTGGCATTGTGCAGCCAATCATAACTATGTTGTTCTTAAAGCTCAACCGTTCTGTAGGTTTTGATCATGAGTAAGATTGGCGGTGTAGCTACACTTGGGCCTCTAACTGTGAATGTCCCAGCTGAGGTAGACATTTGATTGTTGAATTATAGTGGCAGTAGAAAATATATCATGTTAGTGGAAGACCGACATGTGCTTTGATTTGTTTGTTGATGCTATCATTATTGGGTTTCCTCAGGGATGTGGCATTCAAGCATCCGCGGCTCTCAGTCAAGCTGGTCTAGACTTTGAGAAAAATATTTTGAGGCACAAGGAGATGGACATGAATGCAGCAATAACCTATCTACAAAACAAGGTCTTTGTTTGATTCCAATTACACAGGCAACTGCCATATCTAATCATACTGGAAAGCCAGGGCTCAGATCTCTGGTTACAGATTTTGTTGCCAGTATAATTTACAGTATAAACTACAAATTAATTTACAGTATAATTTACGATCTACCAAATAATTTATAATCTACAGAATGATTTACAATCTATAGTACAAATTACAATTTAATCTACAGCAAAATTTAAAACCAAGTCCGTGACAGTAAAACGGTTAATAATATTACCTTCGCTATACCAGTAAAACGCAAAACATTCAATGATTGTTGTCCCAACGCAGAGCATAAATTCACATAATTCAACACTGAAACGATTGGCTGGGAATTCGCAGACCAGAGATATAAAAAGAGCAGAGCAATTTCACCTTTAAGTAATAAATGGCAAAGTTACTAGGCAGACCAAATGTAAAAAGACACAAAAACCACATAGTAAATTCGCCAAGAGAGGTATCAACCCAGAATTAGTTTTCCTGGAAAGGAAAGGGAAAATGTAGAGAGATTCGATCGCAAGAGGGTGCAGGACAACAAACTTCCAAGGGCAACCACAGAGGTAGATAGATGATGGGTTCATCCTTCGGTCATCATCCTCGCACAAAAAAGCAGGGCATTGAGATCCATAGGTATTTTAACGCTAAGGCGACAACCGTAGATCGGGATCGTGGCCGACTGCTCAGGCAAGGACTGAGGAGCTAGGGACGACGGACACACAACCAAAATGGTCGCAATCAACACCACAACCAGGTGGTCAAGACATGCGGGAAAACAAGGCCATAGGAGACAACAACCAAAATAGTCACAATCAACACCACAGCCAGGTGGTCAAGACATGCGGGAAAACAAGGCCATAGGAGATGACAACCAAAGAGCTAGGCTAAGAAAATTTCATCTATCAATCTAAATATCCAATCTACTTACATAATCAACATGCATACCCAATCATAAAACCTACAACATTCTACCATTCAAACTAAGGAAGCATATCGTTACCTATTCGCCTGCTCCGAATGATGTCCCACGCTCTGTGCAACTCCTACTCGTAGACCGTCGAGACCTCACCGGTACCTCCCAGCCAATGCTAGGGGTACTCTTCTTCCCCCTTAGCCCCCCAAGCCTCAAAGGGGCCACGCACACTATCCAGAGATTTCTTCTAGCTCCTGGCTCACCTCGCAAGGCCGAGCTACCACTCCTCTCCGAGCAGGCTATCCCAACTCCCACAAGTAAATCAGTCAAGTCGACATTTCTGCAGCGTAACGTTATGCAAACAAAAGATGATATTTCATCCTTCTTCTTCCTTCATTATATAGAGTTTCGATCTTCCTTTCTTTCCTAAAATCTCATTTAATTAAATTTTTAAAAATAAATTCCTAAAAATTCTTCTTCGTACAACTGTCACCCATCCCGTACATTCCTCCATTATTTAGTTTCTTTAATTAATTAATTATCTTATTTCCCTCACCCACCTAGAGTTACTCCTAGAATCACTCCTAGGTGTCCCCAAATTACCTTACAGGTTTTAAAGGCTTTCCCTATTATGAAGTTGTTAATTCAGTTTAAAATTAGAAGGCTCTTAAATGATAGATTCTTTACTAAGTTGACTTACGTTTTTTCCCTTAACCTCTTGTTTTTCCCTTTTTATGTTACCACTTTTCCAAGTTTCCTAAATTTTAAGATTTTCCCTCTTTCCCCTTTTAATTAGAACTCAAAAAGGCACGTGTGGAATTCAACCCCTTTTCCCTTTTATCATTTAATTAGTATTTTTTTTTTTTTAATTATCAAAAAGATAAAATAATTTATTCCCCTTTTTACATTTATTACCACAGATTTTATTTTTATGAATAAATTAATTTCTTACTCCCTTCATGTTACAAGATTTAATGAAGTTCAAAATTATTATTTAAGTCATTTTTAATTTTATTATTATTAAATTTTTTTTCAGAGAAGACAAGGTTCAACCACTAGCATAATTTAGACTTAGGCCTTAATTTTTGTACTGGGCGACATTAAATTAGGGAAGTGTTATAAAATTACTTAACATGTTATTTGTCTTAGGGCCATCTAGGTTCATTCCTCTATCATCAACAACATGATGTGCCCTTCACGACGCACTAGGTGCTCCAAGGGTGCCACTCGCCTCATCTGTTCCTTTCAATGATGTGTACTTCAGGACGCATTACGTGCTCCTATGGTGCCACTCGCCTCTTGACAGATTTTGTAGACATCAATAACCCCTGGAGTCATCACTCTGCCAGGTGAACTTGTGGGAGACTAAGGGCTTCTAAGGAATACATCCCCTACCTTATTGCACGCCCCTTAGAATCATCATGAGTGACTATCGTAGTCTACCCCCACAGCAACCTGGGTCTTCTCGAACTAGGTAATCATTAACCTATAGTTCAATCCACGGTGGGAGTGCTAGTAGACTGTGGTAGGGGTGTTGTCCACACCTCTCCCTCAACATCTCTGGTAGTCATGTGTGACCCCTTTACTCCATATGTGAGTCTGGTCGGCAAGCTATCGTCAGCCTGCATCATCAACAAATCATGTTAGAATATATCCATATCATATCATCTAATCAGATGTGCTAATATCATAGTAGAAACAATCAAACCCCAATGTTACACCCCTTGACTCAATCCAGAGTCCAAGGGGTTCCATCAATGCCTCTGCATCCTCAAGGTCCAAAACCCTACACATTCAGTGAAACCGAGTCAACAACACCTGTCGATGTCAATGTAGTAAAACAACATGTCATCAACCCACAACGCTTCATAATCAAAATCAAAAGTTTTAATAGCATAAAATCTGGATCACTTCTGAGCAAGTGTCCTCAAAGAATAAGTTTGCTCAGTGCGCCAGAGCGGGATGTTACATTTAGCTGAGATGGGTAACATAGCGCATACCATGGAAGTGGATAGCGGGGTTGGCTATATATGGCTGCTACACATAGTGACTAAACCTTTTCTTCTACAAGCTAGGGAAAGATATGGAAGAAGCCTTATATCGAAATAGGGGAATTTGGCAGAAGAGCGAGCCGTTATGCATGGCAAGGGGATTTAAATAAAAGTGTGGGAGATTGTAGACTGCCGGTGTGGCTCCTTGTGGCTAACGCCCCATGCTCTAGTTAAATATTGCTAAAATGTTCAATCTATTGGTTCAAGACAATTTCCACCTGCTGACAGGTGTAAGTGATTTATCGCTATTGTTATGGAACTTCATTCGAGAGTCGAAACAGGGTTATATTTATTGATAATGTGAATAATTAATGATCTTTTAATTTAAAAATTTAATTTGATAGTTAGTAATAAAAGATGTTAGTATATTTTTGGTTATACTCTCAAATCAATGAATACGATTTACTTTTCATAACTTTCTTGCATTTATGAATGTATTAGTTAATCTCTTTACTTTTTCACATTTACCTAATCATGTTAAGAAATTATTTCCGATATTATTATTTACTTTTTCACATTTACATGATTAAACCACAGATTGAAGTGTTGAAATGTAAACTAGTCATTCTACTTTTGAAGTGTAAATGGCATTCATTTTTTATGAAGTGTGGGAGTTTGAACTTCTTTCGTAATTAACGATTATTTATATGGTAGCATGGGGTTTTTCTTTAGATTTTTTTCATGCGTCTAGATAGGGTTTGAACTAATTTTACCCTGCATGTGCTGGGTTTTAACGTCGATACCTATCGACAACAGTGCGGCTTTGCTAGTTACGCCGAAAGGCGTACACCTATTGATAATGGACACAATTAATCACCTTTTAATCTAAAATTATAATCTTATGGCTAATAATTGAATATATTGGCATATTCTTAGTCGTACTCTCTAATCAATGGATGAAATTTAATGCTCATAATTTCCTTGCATTTCTGAATGCTTTCGTTACCTTTTTTACTTTTTCACATTTACTTAATATGATCAAGAAATTACTTCTCTAACCATTGATTGACAAGTTAACTGATTAAGAAAAATTAATATGTATAAAACTTTGCATTGCCACGTTCTTTGAGATTAAGCGTTTGTAGCTAGATGCAATGGTTAAGCTAGGCGTCGTTTCAACTACTTTCTTCGTGGTGTTTGCGTCGTTTCAACTACTTTCTTCGTGGTGTTTGCGTCATTTCAACTACTTGCTTCGTGGTGTTTGTTTTTTTGGTACTGGGCATCCGCTTTTCTACCATTGGCTTCGTGGTGCTGGGCATTCATTTTTCCACAACTGGCTTCGTGTTGTTCGTTGGCTTCGTCGTGCTAGGCCTTTGTTTTTCCACAACTCGTTGTCCTGGGCGTTTGCTTTTCAACTAATGTCTTTTTGGTGTTAGTTGTTCGATTTTCAATCACAACATTTGGTGTTGTATTTCCACTCAAACCATTTTCTTTTCCATTTTGAATAGTAGGTGAATTTACTTGAAAAAGTGGACGTGTTGCCATCAAATCTCAGAGTTGAACATCCTTTGATTCAAGATCCATGTTTAGAGAATCCAAACTACTCTCCAACTTCCTTATTTTTAGTTGATAATGGGCTTTTTCTTCTTCTAAAATTACTGTACGCTGTTTTACATCGCTCAACAATGAGCTATTTTTCTCCTCTAGGAACTTTTTCGTCTCTGCAATTTCTGAAAGATTATATTCTAAATCAACAACATTTCTCTCTTTCTCCATTATTGTTTCCGTGTAGGTATCTAGATCCTTCTTGACTAAATCTACTTTTGTCTGGAAAAACGCACTCTAACTTTGCTGTCAAATATGCATATTTCATTTACAAACCTTAATTATAAGAGAAACTCTAATTAAAGTTTGTAAATGGAATTAGCCTTTCGACCTTCATCAGCCACAATCATGTGGCTGTGCTAGTTAAATATAACAAATGAAATGGTCAGAAACGTACACCCACTTTAATTTATCAGTAAAGATCCGCGGGGATTTTGAACTCGTTATTTGTTCATATTCAAATGTTTGACCTAACGTCTACGTAGGCGATGATTCATATTAAAATAGGTTTATCTAGAATATTCTATAAAAAGAATTATATCAGTGACACTGCAGCCATAACTCCAGTCATCGTTTGAATTTTGAACAAAAGGATTATATAAGCATAATTATAGATAGTCATCGCTTGAATTTTGAAGTAATGAATTTTCTATAAAAAGGATCATATCAATGACAATGTAAACGTAACACTGTTCATCGTTTGAATTTTGAAGCTATTAAAGATGTCGTCTTGCTGAAGGCCAAATTTGACAACTACTTTCCTCCCAACTACTACTGTAGTTTGTGGCTATAAATTCATGATTTTTAATCCTGCGCCACTTCACCATCGTCGATAAGAATTAATTAAAAAAAATGTGGCTATAAATTCAGGATTTTTAATCCTGCGGCTACTTCACCATCATCGACAGGAATTAATTAAAAAAAAATCTTTTTGGACCATGTAATAAGTGTACCAGCTAGACTTGAAAAAATCTACACTTTACTTTGATGCTTGAACGACCAGCCATCGCACTAGTTTGTGATTTTGTAAGCCAGACGTTCAGAAATTTTTGTTTGGTGAGGCAGTCAGATATACATGTTCAGCCAAAGATGAACCCCAACATGTTCAGAAAAATTGGCTTTAGTGATATGAGAGAACCCCAACATGAACCTACAATAGAATTTGATGAGGGATAAGAAGTTTTATATATCTATTAGAGTCATTGGGGTCTACAATGAATTAAATATTGGCTAGGTCCACATGCACCCCATGGTCATCCAATATGTATCCTAAGTATTGAACTATATGGATATAGAATGAATATTTCTCTAGAATGGCCTATAAAAAAATTTCTCATAGTGTTCTCAGGACTTGTTGAATGCAATGAAAATGTTCTTCCTAGGTTTGACTGAAGATGAGGATGTCATCCAAATATATGACCAAAACGGAGTTTGTAAATGACCACAATATATCATCCATCGTCCTTATGAATGTCACTAGAACATTATTGAAGACAAAAATCATAACCAACCACTCAAAAATATCTTCTCTATATTTGAAAAACATATTACATACATGAATTTGTTTTATTAGAACCAAGTGGTATCCTGATTTCAGATCAGTCCTACTAAATCACTTTGCACCCTTAATATAACCATGAAGATCGTCAATTCAAGGGATCAGGTATTGGTTCTTGATAATGATTTTTTTAGGGCTCTATAACCAATACAGGGTTGCCATGTCCAATCCTTCTTCTACACCAACACAACTGGGATTTCACAAGGTGAGGAGGTCGATTGAATATGGCCCTTTTGAGAGAGCACCTAAATTTGATACTTTATTTCCTCAGTCTCTAGAAGGGAGAATATGTATATTGGACCATTTGGTAAGACAACACCAAGTATCAAATCAATAACATCTTTAACCTAATATTGTAGAGACACCCTTATAGGTAAAAATATGTTTGTATATTCCTCTACAAAATTGTCCACCTGATTTCACTATGTAGAGAGACCTTATGCTTAAGCTATAGCGGTCACCATGACCTTTCGTTCCTATTTTGATTGAACCCCGAAGAGGACAAACTTTGCAGTATGAGAGATGAAATTTTCACACTATTTTTCCAAGATCAATGAAATTTTAGTAGTCGAAAATACCTCTAATACATTTTAGCGTTGACCTCCCAAAGTAGAAATGATACTACGGGCAAAGACTCATAAACAACATGACATTTCTACATATAGGTTTTTCCTAAAAGAAAATTATAAACTTTGAGTGGGGAAACATCACATAATATCTCAAGGTATGACATTTTTTGTTTAAGCTCAACAAAGAATGATTATTTTGAGTGGCATTCATCAATGTTATGCCAGGGGATTTTGTGGAAGTCACAACACTCACTAGTTTCCTTCTTTAAATTGTGATTATCCTTATTTTATTATGGTTTAGACAACTTACCTTGAGGTTGTATTTCCTTTCTCTATGCCTTGTTCTATGAGTTAGGGCCACCTTTACCATGCTTTTGTTGTGGTAGATTTATAGACTTGGACTATCACCTATTCCTCCACTTGAGTTTCTGCTTGATTCTGACAGTGTATCAATAAGTGTATCTCTGTCAAGATATGTCCAATAAATCCATCTCCGTGTAGACCATTCTGGTAGTTCAGAACTATATATCACTCAGATTCTCTAATACCCATCTTTGAGTAGAAGATATAGAATATATTGGTGTACACCTGCACTGTATGGTCTCTCTCCAATCACAAAGTTGTACATATCATGTATTAGTATCCAATAAGGTAGAAATTATCCTTGAGGGTGTTAAAAAAGGCCATGACCCAAGTACGTTCTATCCCTAATATTGTAAACTCATTAATGCTTTTTCTCTCCTAGAAACCTTCCCAACAATATCTTACATGGGAAAGGGATTTAAGGAGAACGAATGTAATCTTTTCGATGTCAAAGTTTTTTTTGACAGAGTACTAACTCTATACTGTATTTAAGCATTTTTCCAAAGCAACTACATCTATATTTCCTTCAAATAAAGGGATTCCAAGGTTAACCTGTACATTTAGGGGCATAAATCTCTTGAAATGGTTTCTTGCTGAAGGTTTCTCAACCACCGTTCACAATTGTTGAAGGATATAAGTGAAGTTGTCCACTTTTTGTTTCACGGGGGTTACTTCTGCATCATCTATCTTTTCACTCACCATGGGAGTATTATTGGGATGGAAAATGTGGTCATCCCCAAGTGAAACTAGCTTGAGCCCCAACTCTCTATACCCTAACCTTGTCGGGGACATGCCCCAAGAAACAAAAAGGAGAATATTTATCTCATACCACTAATTTAGATTGTACAAGGAATGAGATGAAACACAAAAAAAATATATAACATATTGCACCATGATACAGTGAAAACCCAACTTTTATTAATGAATAAAATATCATAATACTATAGAACACAAGCGGGCTAGAATGTTGGTAGTTTATCTCTAAAGAGAGGGAGATGCCGGTTGTTCTCATTCACAAAAGATAATGCAAGAGGCCGAAATAATAGCCTTTTTACATAATGAAATAACACTAAAGGTAAAAAACACTAACCCGAGGAGGTAAAGCACCAACATGTTTGTGGTGTTGGAGGTGGTTAGTTGATACATCAACTTTCCAAGGGTGCAAGTTTTGCATACAATCTCTCTTTGAGCTTGTTGGAAAGCTCTAACTAATTACTACAATGTTATAGAATGGATTTAAGGTGTTGTGGAAAAACCCAGACCCTTGAATCAAAATTACATCGTAAGTTTATGACCCATAAAATCGTAACAAAGCTACCAATGTGAAAAACAATGTTGAATGAGTGAAAGAGGAGCTACCAATATGAAGAACAATGTTTCATAAGTGACAAATTCGAAGTCATAAATTATGGAGTTCAATTAGAAAGTAAATAAATAAACTCAAATTTATATACAATTAAGAATTTATTTTCTTATTTACTCCTACATTTGAAAACATAACTTTTACCTTTTCAATTTCTCAAACTCTTTAATAACATTTCATTTTAGTGTTTGAAAATAAATTTATAAACTTTACTATTTAAAACTATATATTATATTAATTACATAAGAAAACAACATAAACATATTCACTAGTTACTTTGCACCTATTCCATTTACTACTTTATTACTTTTGTTAAAATCATATTGATGGGATCCGTAGAGTCTAACTTCTTAATCTGTGATTTATATTATTTTTTTAAAGTAAAAGTAAAATGCTCATTATGAATATGTAGATTTCCACATTTATACTCTTAGCTTTCAAAATATATTTTTATTTTTCTACTCAAATTTCTTTTATCAATCCCATAAAACAATACAAGTTTCTTTTAACAATCCCATAGAACATTATTAACCTGACGTGGAGGTAGTAATTGGGAGAATGAATTATGCAGTTAGAAAGACAATTCTATATAAGAAAACGAGATTCTCAGACACTCATAATTTGTTAGTGGTTGAAACAACGCCTCCCTTATTAAAAATTATAATTATGTAAATATATATAAAATATCATGAATACGTGTAATTCTTGAAGTCAGTCTTCCATTATAATTATGCAAAAATATATAAAATATCATGAATACATGTAATTCTTGAAGTCATTCTTCCAGAACACTCTGACCATCCCACAAAGTGATTATTTATTAAATTAAAAAAAGATAAATGGTGAAAATATTAATGTAAATTGCGAAAATGTAAATATTGAGTTTTCTCTTCAAGGAAATATTATTGCCCTGACTTGAAAGACTAAGATAAATGGAGAGAATATTAAAGTAAATTGAGAAAATGTAAATGTTCAGTTTTGACTTGAAAGACTAAGATAAATGGAGAGAATATTAAAGTAAATTGAGAAAATGTAAATGTTCAGTTTTCTCTTCACCATGAGTTCAAAGACTACAGGTCACTTTCAACATTGAGTTTAGAATTGAAATTATACATCATCGAAGGCTATTAAGCATATGAACTTATGAGAGATTAAAAAAGAATAAGAGCATCTTTTTCCGTGAACAGTTTATTTAAAGAATTTAATTGTTAATATTATAGAGTTTGTACCTTTAGTTATTTTTCGTTTGTTAGTTTGTTTATTAGGGGCTAGTATGTAGAAAAGAAATAGGGAGTTTTGAGATTATAACAATTGAAACGGAAAACGTGTCTAGATTTTAATGGAGGAAGTTGTAATTTTAAAATTATATCCATTTAAGCTGTTAGATTCGACAGCGTTGAAAAACAAAAAATTAATTGTTGATTAGTCTATGCCGAAGATGGATAAAAAACCTACAGAATACAGAACCACAAGCCTTTGCCCAAGTTAAATTGACGATTTCTGCGAAATAGAGGTTTCTTTTTTTAAGTTTCTTTATGAATCAAATAACTCTAAATTCGTCAGGGTTTCGAGGACATCCCGAAAAACAAACACAGAAAAATTTGTCATTCAGAAAAAAGCACATGAAATATATCTCATTAGATAAATTTCCCTTACGATGGCATACGTATGAAGGATTAAAATTTCTCGGGGTTCAGCGTCAGAGATCGAGTTTGTAATAGTAGGTAAAATAACATTGTATGATAGACAGTTTAAATCATCAATTTTTAGTTTTGGAGGTGTAGGACAGTGGGGTGACAGAGTATGTTGTTAAGGTATTTTGTAATGTTAAAGTTTTTTGTCGGGATAAAAAATCCAGTCATATTAAGGGTTGGTATAGTCTCACTGGATGCTATCCCCAGTGATTTTGACGACCTAAATACCCCTAAATTAATTTACTAAATCTAATTTTAACATAAACACTAATTAGGGTTTGTAAAAAAAATCTTTTGTTCATTGTGATCATATATATACACACAGTGGTTAATAATGCTTCCAACAATGTACCAATATTCTGATAGTCCAACAAGAGCCAACTAAAGTGAGCTATGTTAAGATCATATGCCTACAGATAGAGATATCAGAGGTTGATTGTTTCAAGGCTCCTCCTTAGATAGGACAACCCGAATTTCGTGGAAACATATGTGATTGACTCTTCATTAGATTTGACACAGATATATGACAAGGGACGATCTCGGATATGGATAGGAGTCCTCGGGTTGACTTGCATATCAACAGAACAGATGATCATATGATCATTTGCTTGAAATCAAAACAATAGTGGCTTTAGCTATAATGAAGAATACAAAAGGTTCCAATTATGTTGCTGAGTGTACACTTAGTAGAAATGTAAATCTAGAGAAAAACAATAAATTTATAATTTTAAGTTTGCTAATGAGTAGAAGGTGGAAATTAGATAGTCACGCAGTAATTTCTTAATCATATTAAGTAAATGTTAAAAAGTAAAGAGGTTAACCGACATCTTCAAAAATGCAAGAAAGTTATAAACATGCAATTTTATTCATTGATTTGGAAGGACTAAAAAGAATATAACAACATTTTCAATTGATAACCTTAGGTGTAGGCATTTCGGTAATTTCTTAATCATATTAAGTAAATGTTAAAAAGTAAAGAGGTTAACCGACATCTTCAAAAATGCAAGAAAGTTATAAACATGCAATTTTATTCATTGATTTGGAAGGACTAAAAAGAATATAACAACATTTTCAATTGATAACCTTAAGTGTAGGCATTTCGGGATAATTGCACTGATCAAACTCAGCTTTTATTCTACAGCTATAGAATGACAAGATATACTAGATAGAATGACTAGCTATATAGTCTTAAAAAACCCCTTTACAATAGTTTCCAAAGTCTATGCCTCAAAAAAATCACAATAAAAATACATGTCTTGGTCGACAAAATCTCTGTTCATATAATCCTGCAGCTGGCTCTCATCCCAGACAACTTCGTACAAATAAAGTTGTTGATGGTTTACAAAATCGTCCTCGCTAAGACAGTTCTCGCCAAGGTATTTAAGATCCTGGTTCTCCCACAAAACCTCGAATTTTTCCTTCATAGATACACAGACTTCGTCTTTCAAGTCCAGAGCGGGGCTCGGTGGAATGTCGAGGTCATCCTCTAAAGCCTCCAGAAGATGACAAAGATCAAACTTGGCGTCGGAATCTAGGTTTTGGCGTTCATAGCTTCTAGAAATATCGGAAGTCGTCGAATTATCCTTAGAGTTGGAGGAGAGATTATACTTGGAAATAATGGAGTAAGTGTCAGTTCGAAGAGTCAGTTCGTAATTCACTGTCTGTAGAGTCTAGTTGTTTGTGGTTTGCATGTAACCGACTCAGTAGAGTATTTTCCTATTTAAGAATGTAATCCGTCTTCATTGAATAATAGAGAAGTGAACATAGCCTCACTGTGTGTTTGCTTCACATATTTTAACTTGGTATTAGAGCCACAAGGTGAGGTGCGGAAATTCATAGAAGTCCACAGGTCCCTCCTTTGGTAGAGTGTGGTGGCACACTACTTGACCTTTCCGCACAACGAAAAATGGAAAGTTTACGTAGTCAAGCTGAAGTTCAAGTGTGGAAATATTTAAACATTCCCGTAGCCAAAGTGCATCGGCAGGTGCAGACTCCCTACACTCCAATAGCTAGATGAGGTGCAGAAATACCTCTGTTTACGTAGGTCGCGTGAGGTCGTGGAGGTTTTGAAAATCATGAAGGTTATAATTTCATGCATGGAGTTTGAATGCATGTGTGGAAAGCACGAGTTTTTTTCTTAGTGAAGCGTAAGTTTCTGTTTTTACATGTGAGTGGAAAGTTTTCTATTTTTACATGCAAGTGGAAAGTTTTTTGTTTTTACATGCTAGTGGGTTTTTTTTTAAAAGAGTGGAGTTATAAACGTTTTATTAAAGTGGAGAGGTATAAACTTGTATGGGAGTTATGAAAGATAGATATAAGTGTAATGAGGTGGATATTCAAAAGTGGATTTTTATTCAAAGAGGGTTTTATTTTGGAGTTTATTAAAAGGTGGATTTTTTTTAAGTTTATTAAAAGTGGATATCTTTTTTATAAAAATGTGAGGCTCCTAGGTGAAGAGGGAGATACAAGTTTTTTTTTTTTTTTTTAAGTGGATATTTTGGATATTAAGGTGTATGAATGATTTAAAGGTTGATATATGCATGTGAAATTTATATATTATTTTTATATATAAAGTGGTTTAAGGTTTCCTTATATTTATTTTAAGAAAACTAAGGCCAAGGTAGAGAAGGATCAGTGGTATCCGAAGGCAGAGCAACTGAAAGTTGCATATCTTTGGTGATTCCCTTGCAGAGAATATTTTGCATAGATGGTGAATCCTCTGGCAGAAACCTACCTCAATGAAGCCAACAAGTTAGATGGTTTGAATTTCATTAACTGGAAATTCAAGATGCAGACGCTCATGGAAGGCTATGGTGTTTGGAACATTGTGAAGGGAACTGAAGTGAAACCTGATGCGACTGCAGGTGAAACAACAGGACAGATCCATGATTGGGAGAAACACAAAAACAAGGCAAAGGTATTGTATGTCAGTTAAATATAGCATAATTCCACATATTAGAGAAGATACAACTTCGGTTGCAACATGGACAAAGCTTAAAGCATTATATGAAACTAGCAACACAAATCACATTTTGTTCCTGAAAACTAAATTGCTAGGCATTAAAATGGATGGAAATGAATCTGTTAGTTCATTTTTGGGTTGTATTAAAGAGGTGAAAGACAAGATAGTAAACATAGGGGAAATTGTTTCCAACAATGATCTGGTCACTATTACCTTAAAGGTATGCTAGAAGATTATCATATATTCATAACAGGTATCGCAACAAGGGAGAAGCCTCTTACGTTTGAATAACTAGCATGCATTTTGTTGCAAGAGGAAGAGAGGCATGGGAATCTAAAGCCTCAGAATAAATATTTGGCATTGTGGTCAAATAAACGATGTGTGAGAGGCAGATCAAGAGAACGAGGCAGAGGAGGCAGTTCATGGCAGGGAGGCGTTTCATGGCAGAGAGACAATTCGTTGTAGAGAAGACAATCTCCAAATCAAGGTATGCAATCTGATAGGAATGAATCAAATAGTTGTTTTTATTGTGGTCGACCTAGACATATTGTTAAAGACTGTCATAAGAAGAAAAGTGATGAGGCTAGGAATAAACCTAGAACACATTCAGGTCATTATGCAAAAAAATCGTCAAATGATGATCATATATTATTTATTGCTAGTGATGATATTGATGAACCCCCAAATTTTGAATCACGGGATCTTAGGTTGTTTGTGTCTAACGCTGCTTTATTTGCTGAAACAGATGATTCTAATGCCTGGTTTGTGGATTCTGGAGTATCAATACATATGACTTATAATAAAAATTGGTATGTTAATTTTAAAGAAACACATATTGGTGCCAACATATATATTGGAGATGACCGCGCTCATCAGATCAAGGGATATGGATAAATTCTTGTGACATTATCGAATGGTATTGTTCGTGACATTCAGAATGTAGAATATGTTCCAGGAATAAAGAAATATTTGATCTCTGTGTCCACCATTACAGATCAAAACTTGAAGGTTGAATTCTTCAAGAATTATTGCATAGTGAAGGATCTGTTGGAGCACTTCCAAACTGTTGTAAGGGGAGTCAGAGCAGGAGGCCTATACAAACTTGACGTTACCAGCAAAGCACATCATGCACTAACTTTTGCAACAATGCCAACAGAGATTCTTTGGCATCAAAGGTATGGACACATCAATCATCTTGATTTATTGTTATTACAGAAAAAGAATATGGTTGAAAGACTTCTCATGTTAAAGAGTGAGAAGGTTGCTTGTGATGGATGTGCATTAGGAAATATGCACAGAGATGAATTCCCCTCTAATCCTGATAGGAAAAGGAAAGATGTTTTAGATCTTGTGCATTCTGATGTTTCCAGGCCTATGTAGACTAAGCCTTTAGGAGGTGCATTTTACTTTCTGTTATTTATTGATGATTGCGCAAGATACACACGAGTCTACTTCCTTAGATGAAAAAGTGAGGTTTTCGAGTACTTTAAGGAATTCAGAACCATAGTGGAAAAGAAGACAGACAAATCCATGAAAATCCTCCATTCAGATCAAGGGGGAGAGTATAAATGAGGGAACTGCAACAAATATTACAAAGATCATGGAATAGTACAACACTTTACAGTACCTCACACTCCACAATAGAACGGAGTCGCTGAAAGGAAAAAAAAAAAACTCTGGTAGAGTGTGCACACAGTATGATGAAATGTACGAAACTCTCGAATGTTTTTTGGGCTAAAGTCATAAATACTGTAGTTTATTTAAAGAATAGAAGTTCAACAAGGTGTCTTGATAATGTTATTCTTTTCGAAGCCTTTTATGGTTCCAAACCTGCAGTTCATAATTTGAAAGTATTTGGGTGTAAGGATTTTGCTCATATTCCAAAGGAGAATAGGAAGAAATTGGATGCTAAATCCATTAAATATATTTTCATTGGGTACTTTTCTGAGTTTAAAGCATACAAATTGTTTGATCTTTCTACTGACAAAGTATTTGCAAGTAGAGATGTACTCTTCTGTGAGCAGGAAGTAGGAAATCATGACAACAACAATCATGAGGAATGGCATAGACTTCTTGATGAAGGAATTAAAGAAGAGAAGCAACAACAACAACAACATCCACTACCACAACAACAACAGCCCCAACCGCAGCAGCAACAACAACAAAAGGAAAGATGTTTTAGATCTTGTGCATTCTAATGTTTCCAGGCCTATCTAGACTAAGTCTTTAGGAGGTGCATTTTACTTTCTGTTATTTATTGATGATTGCACAAGATACACACGAGTCTACTTCCTTAGATGAAAAAGTGAGGTTTTCGAGTACTTTAAGGAATTCGGAACCATAGTGGAAAAGAAGACAGAAAAATCCATCAAAATCCTCCATTCAGATCTAGGGGGAGAGTATAAATCAGGGGACTTCAACAAATATTACAAAGATCATGGAATAGTACAACACTTTACAGTACCTCACACTCCACAATAGAACGGAGTCGCTGAAAGGAAAAAAAAAAACTCTAGTAGAGTGTGCACACAGTATGATGAAATGTATGAACCTCTCGAATGTTTTTTGGGATAAATTCATAAATACTGTAGTTTATTTAAAGAATAGAAGTTCAACAAGGTGTCTTGATAATGTTATTCATTTCGAAGCCTTGTATGGTTCCAAACCTGCAATTCATAATTTGAAAGTATTTGGGTGTAAGGATTTTGCTCATATTCCAAAGGAGAATAGGAAGAAATTGGATGCTAAAGCCATTAAATATATTTTCATTGGGTACTTTTCTAAGTTTAAAGCATACAAATTGTTTGATCTTTCTACTGACAAAGTATTTGCAAGTAGAGATGTACTCTTCCATGAGAAGGAAGTAGGAAATCATGACAACAACAGTCATGAGGAATGACATAGACTTCTTGATGAAGGAATTAATGAAGAGAAGCAGCAACAACAACAACAACCACTACCGCAGCAGCAATAGCCCCAACCATAGCAACAACAACAACAACAACATGAATGACTCAGTGATATGGACAATTCAAGTAGTCACAGTTCACCTAGAGGTGAAGATAGATCTTCACAAAGTGGGGAGGAAGATAATCAGTTGAGAAGATCTTCACGACATGATCGACTCCCTCAGAGGTATAAAGAACATGCCCTAATGAGTAGCATTTCAAATGTCATAGAACCCATGATTTTTTATGAAGCTAATGAACATGATGAATGGCATAATGCAATGGAGGAAGAATATGAATCTATAATTAAAAACAATACTTGAGAATTGACTGAATTGCCTAAACATAAGAAGCCCATTGGATGCAAATGGATATACAAACCCAATTTAAATCAGATGGTAGTATAGATAAGTATAAGGCTAGACTGATTGTAAATGGGTATTCACAAACAAAAGGTATTGATTATGCTGAAACGTTTGCACCAGTAGCTAAATTGAATATTATCATAATGTTAATTGCTTTAGCTACAAAGTACCATTGGAAGCTACACTAGCTAAATGTTAAATCTTCATTTTTGACTAGTGAGTTAAAGGAAGAGGTTTACCTTACTCAACCTGAAGGTTTTGTGGAACAAGGGAAAGAACACTTAGTCTGTAAGTTAAAAAAAGCATTGTATGGACTAAAACAAGCACCTAGTTCATGGTATGAGAAGATAGACTCTTTCTTTCTTCAATAGGGTTTTATGAGGAGCAAAAGTGATCCAAATCTGTATACCAAATTTGATGAGCAGGGGTATATAGTATTGATTTCCTTATATGTTGATGATTTGATAATTACAAGAAATGTTGAGAAATTAATTGATGAAATCAAGGAGTAGTTGTCACAGGTATTTTAAATGAAATATCTTGGTGAGCCTAGGTCTTCAAGTTTGGAGAAATGCAAACCAATCTTTTGTTTGTCAGAGAAAGTATAGATTAGAGAAATACTTAAGAGATTTAAAATGGATCAGTGTAAGTCTTCTAGTGTTCCCATGCAGCAGAATGTAAAACTTTCTTGTGATGATGGTTCGAAGGAGGTGAATGGCATTGTGTATAGATAGATGGTGGGTAGTTTGAATTATCTCACCACAACGAGACCTAATATTTCTTATTTTGTGAGTGTGTTACGTTAGTTTATGGCGAAACCTCATGAAAGCCATTGGAATGTAGCAGAGGCGGTACTCAAGTATCTAAAAGGAACCCTTGATTATGGTATTAAATATACTGATACATCTAATATTGAGTTGACAGGTTACTCAGATTCTGATTGGGCTGGCAATCCGGATGATCAAATATCAACCACTAGATATGCGTTTGGCATTGGATCCGGGGTTGTTTCATGGAGCAGTAAAAAACAGCCTACTATATCTTTGTCTTCTACTGAAGCAGAATATAAAGCGTTGTGTGCAACAACTTGTGACGTTGTCTCGTTAAGAATACTTCTTCAAGATGTTGGAGAAGAACGAAAGGAACCTACAATGATCAAATGTGATAATCAAAGTTCAATCAATATTGCGAAGAATCCAATTTTTCATGCAAGGACAAATCATGTTGAAGCTCAGTTTCATTTTGTTAGACAAAATTTGCACTCAAATGAAATAGCTCTTATGTATTGTAATACTAGTGAAAATGCTTCTCATATTTTCACTAATCCTCTTGGAAAGATTAAGTTTGAGCTGTTTAGGCAGATGTTAGGTGTAGAAGTCAATCCATTCTCCATTAAGGGAGAGACTTGGAAATAATGGAGGGGAGACTTGGAAATAATTTAGTAAGTGCCAATTGTAAGCGTCGGTTCCTAGTTCACTGTCTGTAGAGTCTAGTTGTTTTTTCCTATTTAAGAATGTAATCAGTGTTCATTGAATAATAGAGAAGTGTGTTTGTTTCCCATATTTTAACTATATTATAAGTGGTACTTGTCCCGACAATCCCTTCCTCCACGCTTCTCATGACTCTCTTTACGAGCTCCTCATTGGGGGCGCATTCTTAGTCTTCGTCGTCGTCGTCGGCTAATGTTTTATCCAATTGCAGAAGATAAAGAAACCGCTCTGTTTCTTCGCTGTTGATTCGTTTCGGCTCCCGGACGTCAATGGCGTCCGCCAGAGCCTCGGGCTCTCGGCCGCGTTTTCTGAGCGTCTCAGACATGAATGAAAAGTAGTCCCAAGATTCGAATACGGAACACAACCGTGTTACATAGACGAGAGGATGATGATACTTCGGCTGCAGCGGAAAACTGTTTTTACTGCTATTTTAGCTGAGATGGGTAACATAGCGCATAGCATGAAAGCGGATAGCGGGCTTGGCTATATATGGCTGCTACACATAGCGACTAAACCTTTTCTGGTACAAGCCAGGGAAAGATATGGAAGAAGCCTTATATCGAAAGAGGGGAATTCGGCTGAAGAGCGAGCGGTTATGCATGGCAAGGGGATTTAAATAAAAGTGTGGAAGATTGCAGACTGCCGGTGTGGCTCCTTGTGGCTAACGCCCCATGCTCTATTTAAATATTGCTAAAATGTTCAATCTATTGGTTTTACAATTTCCACCTGCTGACGGGCGTAAGCGATTTATCGTTATTGTTATGGAGCTTGATTCGAGAGTCAAAATAGGGTTATATTTATTGATAATGTGTATAATTAATGATCTTTTAATCTAAAAATTTAATTTGTAATTTGATAGTTATTGTGAGTATATTTTTGTTTATTCTCTTAAATCAATGAATAGGATTCATTCTTCATAACTTTCTTTCTTGCATTATAAATGTATCAATTAAATTATTTATCTTTTCACATTTACCTAATTATATTAAGAAATTATTGTTGAAATTATTATTTACTTTTTCACATTTACATGATTAAACCACAGATAGAAGTTAAAACACAGATTAAAGTGTTGAAATGTAAACCGGTAATTCTACTTTTGGAGTATAAATGGCATTCGTTTTTTATGAAGTGTGGGAGTCTGAACTGCTTTCGTAATTATCGATTATTTATACCGTATAATGGGGTTGTTCTTTTAATTTTTTTCATGCGCCTGAATAGGGTTTGAACTAATTTTAACCTGCATGCGCTGGGTTTTAACGCCGATACATATCGGCGTTCACCAGCGGACTTTGCGACTGTGCTAGTTAAGTATAACAAACGAAATGGTCAGAAACGTACACCCACTTTAATTTATCTGTAAAGATCCGCGGGGATTTTGAACTCATCGATTGTTCGTATTCAAATGTTTGACCTAACGTCTACGTAGGCGATGACCCATATTAAAATAGGTTTATCTAGAATATTATATAAAAAGAATTATATGAGTGACACTGCAGCCATAACTCCAGTCATCGTTTGAATTTTGAACAAAAGGATTATATAAGCATAATTATAGACTATAGTCATCGCTTGAATTTTGAACTAATGAATTTTCTATAAAAAGGATCATATCAATGACAATCTAAGCATAACACTGGTCATCGTTTGAATTTTGAAGCTATTAAAGATGCCGTCTTGCTGAAGGCCAAATTTGACAACTACTTTCCTCCCAACTACTACTGTAGTTTGTGGCTATAAATTCAGGATTTTTAATCCTGCGCCACTTCACCATCAGGAATTAATTAAAAAAAATGTGGCTATAAATTCAGGATTTTTAATCCTGCGGCCACTTCACCATCGTCGACAGGAATTAATTAAAAAAAAAACGTGTCAGACTTGGATGAGCGTTTTGGACCAGGTAATAATTGTACCAGCTAAACTTGAAAAAATCTACACTTTACTTTGATGTTTGAACGACCAGCCAGCGCACTAGTTTGTGATTTTGTGAGCCAGACGTTTAGAAATTTCTGTTTGGTGAGGCAGTCAGATATACATGTTCAGCCAAAACGCATTCATCTCTGCTGGTACACTATCCGGCCAAACCTGGCGGAAAACACATGGATTCGTTGGCCAGTAAATTCTTACTACAGCGACCACCACATACCAAAATCATAATAAGAAGACAAAGGCTGAGAGAGAACCGAATCGAGCTATAATTCCAGGCTCATCCTCTACCTATCGACATGAGTCCGTGACCAAGAAACCATTTCCAAGAGCAATGGTGTTAATACCTTTCCATATTTAACTAAAAGAAACCCTAGTTGATATCAGCCAGAAGCACCATGTGGTGAGGAGATGTGCCAAGATAATTTATTTACAATATGATAATTAATGTTTCTCAGACATTTATATAGATAAACATAGCGTGAACGGAGTCATCATATTCTAGGGAGTTATTTTTTATTTTTTTATGGTATAAATCAAATTATGTTTTTATTTGAAAATAGAAAAAAAAAATTGGACTCAATTAGGTGTATTTTGGATGGTTGTGAAGAATGATTGTTATTCTACAAAGCCTTAATTTAATTTCAATAAAATGACATAAATAAAATTCATAATAAGTATGCTTTAATGACTTTGAGTCTATATGTATTGGAAATTTACCTTTAATTTAAAATTAAATAGCAGGATAACGACTATTTCCTCCAAATATAACATTTAAAAAAAAAGAAATCTGAAAGTTTTTTATTTCAAATATAAAACAACAAAATAATAATGGGTAATGTTGAGAAAACAAATTTACATTCATAATAATAACTTTTTTATTTTTTTACAATTTTCTAATATTTATATATTAAAAATTTATTCAAATTTTATAAATTTTTAAAAGAAATATATCCACATTGTTTAATTTTGAAATGAAATATAAATGTAATAAATTGATATATACTAAAAAAAAAAATCATTAATATTAAATAAATTAAAGTAAGATATTAAATATTTAAAAAATAAATTAAAAAAGAGTTAAACTAGTTTCATTGATCGATGAATAAATAAAAGATTATATGATAGTTTTAAGAATAAATTTTTCCTTAAGGACAAAGACATACATCAACTATTCCAGCCTATTTTATTTTAGGTAATGCATTTTCTTTCCTATTAATTTCCACATGTAATTTTATTTTCGAAACTAAATCCATATTAATAATAATATTATTTTTTAGAACTTCTCAATTGAAAAAGAATTAATAATAATGTTTTAAGGAGTATAGTTATTTATGATTACAATTAATCTACGTTGTAAGAGTTTTCAAAAAG
The DNA here is from genome assembly GCA_009831015.1 of Picea engelmannii. Taxonomy (NCBI): domain Eukaryota; kingdom Viridiplantae; phylum Streptophyta; class Pinopsida; order Pinales; family Pinaceae; genus Picea; species Picea engelmannii. The sequence continues at coordinate 658,717 of ML778888.1, forward strand.
TGGGAATGTTGGGAATGAGTAGAAGTTTTCCTCAAATTTATAAGAAACTTGAATTTGGGAGCGACAATAATATATATTAAAAAAATATAAAAAATATTTTAGATTAAAATGAATAAATATAATGAAAATATTTGTAAGAAATTATGTATTTGTAATAAATGAATAAATATATTTACATTTTAATTTAATATAATTCTAATTTAAATCTCTTCTTTTAGGACACTGTTCTCAAGCTCCCATTTCTTTGATGTTGAAGTTCCCAAAAAACTCCCAAGTTCCTAAAAGAGTTTACAGTCAATTGAGGAAATTCCCAACTAGTTCTCAAGCTCTCGAAACTTCGGAAGCTTGAAAACTAGATGTTGAAAATATTGAGAGTGATTCCTGTGCAACAATGCAATTAATAGATACAAAAATATTAACAAAGAATTAATCAAAAAATTATCAAAACTATAAAATTATCACTTATAGTTTATTATTTATTTTTTAATTTTATATTTTAATTTTTAAAAATCATTTAAAATTATCACTTATATTTTAATTTTTAAAAATCATTTAAAATTATCACTTGTAGTTTATTATTTATTTTCTAATTTTATATTTTAATTTTTAAAAATTAAATAAAACAATGATTACAATATAAAATATCTTTTATTTTGTAATTCACAATAAATAAGGCATTTATTTTCTAATTTTATATTTTAATTTTTTTTAAATTAAATATTTAAAAATTAAATAAAGTAACGATTACAATATAAAATATCTTTTATTTTTTAATTCACATTAAATAAGTCATTTGCAAATTAAAAATAAATTACAATAATAATAATAATTGGTGTATGAGATTTTTTTATTATCTTTTATTTTGTAATTCACAATAAATAAGGTATTTGTATATTAAAAATAAATTACAATAATAATAATAATAATAATAATTGGTATATGAGATCCTCTTGTTGTATAGAGATATACATATTCTACATCTTCTGAATTTAAATTTGTAATTTTTAAGAAAAACACATACTTTTAACCATTAAATCAATATAAAAACCTCTCATTTGATAATTTACAACAACTAAATTTTATTCTAAATTTTTTTTACACAAAATTTTTCAATAACCATGAAAACTTCAAAAATTTTAAATTTTTTTTACTTAAATCTCTTGAAAAACCATGAAGATTTCAAATTTGCCATGTACCATACAACACTATTGAATTCCTTTCAAGTGGAAACACGTCATGGACTCTTTTAACATTTGTTTGCCAAAATCTGATTGGTCAGTTTTACAAAGAATAAGATTTTCTAGATGAGTGTTTATGATTTTCCATGTTAAAATTTCCATAATGATAAGTGTATATGTATAAATTGAATGTTATATATTTATATGTATATTGCTATTAGGTTAAAAAGTGGCTTTTACATATTATTATGAAAAAGATATGTAATTTTTTCATTGTTGTGCTTTGTACATATTAGTGTGAAGGAGATATGTAACTTTTTTTTTATTGTGATTTTTACAGATTAGTATGAGGGAAATGTGTATTTCATTTCCTACTCAATATGGAGTTGGCTAGCTCCATTTAAAAAATAATAATTGCAAAGAAAATATTTCATTATCAAAAAAAAATATTAATAAAAAAAAAAATATTTCAATGTGAATGTGAAATAAATTATTTCAATATCCACTTAAAGTACAAATAATTTTATACCATCATTAAATATATAAAAAGATAAAAAGAGAAAGATAAAATAATTGAATGTAAAAAAAAATTATCATCCAAATGAATGCTTTCTACTTTTCAGTAGGAGAGATGTATGTGTGTGTGTTTGTATATATATAAAAAACCAACATAAATCCATGTTTTTTTTCATTTTCCACATAAAAATATCATTTTTTTTATATAGACAAACCAAACATTATTTTAATAAAAATTATATGTGAATACCACATCCACCTCATAATGAAAACTTTCATTTTAATATTTGAATATTTTTAATTATTTTAAAATTGTTAAAATTAAAAAAAAAGATAATAAATAAATAAAATCATTATCAACCGTTACAACTCGCCCTTTTTCTAGTAAAAATTGTTTATCGATCCTACATCCTCGTGATCAATGAAGACTTTCATCATAAAATTTTGATCTCAAAAATTTTAACCATTTATAAAACTGAACTTTGAAAAAACTAAATAAGTCACTATCGTCTATTACGTAGTAAAAAAAAATTAAACTCCTTACTAATCCACTCCCTCTCTAATGTTAAGGAGTGGTCTAATCGTCCAAACCAACAATGGGAAAGAATAATGTAAAAATTGTACTCCTTACAATATATTCACATTGTCCAATGATTTTGATTTTCAAAGTAGCATATATTTTCACTAATAAGTTTTATTCTTAATTTTATATACGATGAAGGAACATAAATAGTTTTGGTTTGTTTATTTAATAAATTAATTAGTATTCTATACACATTTTCCAATGATTTTCAAAGTAGCATATATTTTTCTTAGTAAATTCTGTTTTTAATTTTATATATGATTGTGATTTTCTAAGTAGCATATATTTTCCCTAGTAAATTTTGTTTATTGAGGATAAGTAATTTTGGTTTGTTTATTTAATAATTTAATCAGTGATTTTTATAAGAGTAACATTTATTGTGAATATATAATTCTATATATGTACTTTTACTTTGTATAAATGTGTTCCCTTAGTGTTTGGAAATATTCACAATTTAGGGTTTTAGTATTTTAAAATAAATAAATTTTAATAGGTATTAGATACACAGGTAAAGAAGAATTTTAACTTTTCATTTGCTTGATAAATTTCTTAATATTTTTTAATGTATGAATATATAAATTTTTATAGAATTATAAAAATATAAATATGAAAAATATATATTTTTTAAAAGAACAAAATTTAACTTTTATTAAAAGAAATAAAAAATATATTTTGAATAATATATATAGAGTAAAAATGGTTTTCTAAAAGAGGTCCCTAGATATAAATGAAGTCTACAAAGAAAATAGCCACCAATCTCAACCAAGAATAATAATGATGATGATGATGATTAATGTATATTAAAAACGAATTGGTCTATGGCACTTTAAGAGGGTAAGTGATTACTTACAAACAAATCAGAAGAGAACATGACCGGACCATGCCAGAGCTTAAAAATAAACCCTCAAGTTGCGGATCTAAAAGGACAATAAAACAAGAAATACCTCAAAACTTTAATTCAAACATGGACAAAAACAAAAATCTCAACATTCACTCCACAAAAACCCAAAACTAGAACGAAGTACCCAAAAAAAACCCTAACATTACATCAAACCCTCAAAAAACCAATAAAAGTGAATTGGTGTATTCCAACCCCTAAAAAAAACTCCGCACTAAGACGCATCACACGACGCTCCCACAAGCAAGCCAACATACCACATAAAAAAACGAATCCGCACAAGGTCGAACGGCCACCCAACAACTCACTTTTCATGCAAAATAAATTTTGAGTTGTCCAAAGGAATGGGTGACCACAAACCGGCCGGGGAGTGGGAAAAAGAGATAACATCCACTCGGCGAGACCAGGCTTCTCCACCCAAAGGAGGCGAGGGAAAAAAAATCCGGGGCTGCCCACTTGAAAAATATGTATTATTTTTAAATTACATCATTTAAATTATATTTAGTATATAATATAATTATTTTATAATGAAATATATATTATTTTGAAATAGTATGAAATTGATTTTAAATTATTCTTAAATATGAAAAATAATAATTATATAATGAAATATATATTATTTTGAAATAAGACAATTCAAATTATATTGTGTATATAATATAATTATTTTATAATGAAATATATGTTATTTTGAAATAGTATGAAATTGATTTTCAATAATTACTTCAACAAAAATAAGATTTGTTATTTAAAAATATTTTCAATAGGTTAAAATTAATAATATTTAAAATTTTATTATATATTATTATGTGATTAAAAAATATGTATAATTTGCTTTGGGGGCAGTTTAATTGGCAAGTGCCGTGAAAATGATGTTCTATGAGGTTTCGAGTTCAACTCCCCCCGATTTACAATGTGTGGTGGGTAAGGGGCATCGTGGGCACACCTGGAGGTTATAGTGGTAGCAGGCCACGTATAACTCAAGCACGTGCCCAACTAGTTGTTGATTCCGCCAGACATATAAAAAAAAAAAAATTATAATTTAAAAAATATTTTGAGTATGTTAAAATTAATAATATATAAAAGTTCATTATATATTATTATATGATTTAAAGTTTATTATAGTAAAATCATATAGAAATAATGTGAAAGGGTGGTTTTTGATTGGAAATATGATTCTCCAATTTTATATGTAGCTTTTACATCAAGTTATTTTAGATTTTTCAAAAAAAAAATTACAAATGTTTTTTATTTGTTTTTTTTTTATATATTTTATATAATATAAAATTAATTTTTAGTGATGATTTTTTCATTAAAAAGATAATAAAATAATTTTAAATAATTTTTTATTGCAAAAATGTAGAGATAATTTTACATGTTAACTTATTTTATGTTTTCTAAATAAAATTTATTTTAAATGATGATTTCATTTTAAATAATGATTTTTTTAATTAAAAATATCATGAGATAATTTTACATGTAAAGAAATTATTTTATATTTTAAAAAAACATATGCCTTCTTTTGTTCTTTATTTCCATATTTCATACTAAACCATGATGTATTTAAAATGATTTTAGGTTATACATGGAGTTCAAAATAATCCATTTTAAATATCAAAAGAATGAATGATAATTAAATGGGATCATGGTTGATTTTAAATTTCAAAAGAATGAATGATAATTAATTGGGATCATGGTTGATAATTGTATTCATTATGAGGTAGATGTAATTTTAAATGGTAGATGTAATTTCAAACAGAATTTATAATTTTAAAATATAAACAATTTTTTGTAATAAATATTTTAAAGTTAGATGTAAATATTAATTGAAAATAATGTTTTTTATAAAGATATGAATATAAATATATTTTTATAAATTTAATTAGATTTGGCTCAAATTGTTTTGAGATGAATATTATTCTCCCTACTCAAATTTTATTCTAGAAAGTGATAAAATAAAAACAATAAAATATATAAACTTTCCATAATCAAATAATGGACAATTTCATGATAAAAATAAGTGTTAAAGAGTGTAATCAATCAACAACCAAGCAATCAATTTTCCAACACAAAATCTAAACTAGTTGATTGCCATTCTTCACAGCACTTTAACACTACCATTCATGTCACAATAATTGAACAAGAAAAGTAAGTCAATCATCATTTATACAACCAACTACACTTCACAAGATAAAGTGTTCATGATTAATCTACCACCCATTGAGAGATTAAAAATCAAAAAGATCTTAAGATACCCATTTTTTTCAATGAATCATCTCATAGGCATTAGGAATGGATCATGAAAGAAAAAAAAATTAGAGGAAAAACATGATGGGTATTTGAAAGGTATTTTGGTTAAGAATTCACCAATGTTTTACATAGATATGAAAGTTAATAATCAAAACTTTAAGAATCATCTCATTTCTATTAGATAAATTCTAGTTCATTTCATCTTTTACTTATTCAAATAATATTAAAATTATAGTGGAAATTAGGAATGAAATTGTTTATTCGATGTCTTTTACAAATTATTTAATGGATTAGTTGTGTATAGTTCAAAATATTTTGCGTTGAAATGCATGCAAATCCATTAGGAAAGCACCAATGATCATAACTTTTTGTTTTACATGATTATTGATGTTTGTACATGTTAAGTCATAGAACAAGGAATCCAATAAACAAGAACTTGGTGGAAAATGATTTAAGTCATATTCAATACATGTATTCATCTCGTGACATCAATTTATAGTACATGCAATTGACCACCTCTAGATATAAATCTCATTGAGGACTCATAAATGGATAATGAAAATACCTCATCAGTATATAAGTATGAGACTGTCATAAGAAGGTGATCTCAGACTTTGTGATTATTTATAGACTCATAGTCTAACATACCCATCGCCCCTCAATCACAAGTCAGAATAATTATACCAATAGGGCAACATGAACTAGTGCACAAACTGATATCATCTTCAATCTTCAATTTGAAAATTTTGAACGGACATTCAATTAAGATATGCCTTAAAAACTATCAATGTGGATGTTGAATGGTTAATATGAAACTATGTTTGAAATACAATAGAAATTATAGAAGTCAATTGCTACAATGTTTTAACATTCATATGATATTTGGCGAAGAAAAAAGATCTCCAACGTTTTCTCTAATTTAGACACAATTAGGTGTCAATCAAAATCCCAATGAATAGTTGAACAAAAATGAGAGGATTATGTATTCCATGTTATATATTCCTAAATATGTTTGTATTGATGAGATTAATTGAATGAATTTTAGATGTATTGTAGAGGAGACTAGTTTCTATGTTGGAATTCCGAAATTCTGATTGAATTTTGATTGATAAAACTTTGAAACATGAATCCTCATTATGATCATTGATATTCCCCCCTATTAGCTGGAACGTGTGAAGTATGTGGATGGGATCCAATCTTGAAATTGTGGATTCTTATGTTTTTCAATGGTTCATCAACGTATCTGGTAGTTTTTTCAGTTGACCACTAACCATTTTCACTTGGTACAATGTATCTAGTGGTTTTCGTTGACCATTAACCAATTTTATTTCATAAAGGTACTACCTAACTTGAGTGAAAGAGATTCTCGTTGACTTCTTTTTAAAATCCATGTAGATTTTGTTCCCAGTGATGCCCAAAATCTTCATCTCGAATAATTATTTGAAACAATTTTTTCTTTTGTGATTTTTCAATGTAACTGTGTCTTTACCTATGTCCGAGCTAGATGGTAAAACTTATGGAACTTCTTGACTTGTTGATTCCATTGCCAAGAAATTATCAATTTATAATGAATTGTTTTATTTTTAGTATGCTTTTCCTTCAACATTTTTCTGAGAGATGATTTGTCTTCCCATAATGAAAAGAAGGATGGCGATCAGAACATTGATTCCCCATGCTACTAAATCCATGAAAATGTTATAATTTCTTAGTAATTTTACCAATGTTTTTATCATAATCTATATCATCAAAATTCTTAACTCCTTCATGAGCTTCTAAAGCCTTCAAAGTTTCATGAAGAAATATTGCACTTGTAAACTGATTGGTATCAATTTGGAATATGGAAGTTGTTTCCTTTGTAATATCCTAAGACATGTTCGTTATTGTTGAATTGTAATTCCTCCCAATGTTTGACAATCATGTTTCAATGTAACTTACAATTTCATATTTCTTGTGATATTTATATTTAAATCATTGATTTACACTCATTCCTGGATGTCTTCTAATAGGTGTCAACACAAAAAGAAGGTTCAACCAAAGAGTTGATCAACATTGGGTTAAGTGAGGATTGTGAGTATATGTTGAAGTATCAAGGTTTGATTGAACAATTTGTAAGTAGTTATATTTTTGTTGATTTAAAATACTCTTTTATGGTCTTAAGTTCAACCTCACAAGGATATGAACCCCCTTGTGGTTTTTAGAGAGGTGGTACTCCTCTTGTTCTTATAATTCTAAGAAATATAATAAAAAAAATTCAGAGAAGGATCATAAGTAATATTTACAATAACAATCAAAGGAAAAACAATACCTGAGATTGGGACCATATATTTTAAAATAAATTCGTATGTACAATATTCACATTCTAAATAGATAAGGTCCACATAAAATATAAGGGAATGATATATATGTCACAACATTCATCAAAAAAATGAACAATATGCATGAATACAAAGAATAAAAAAACGACATTATATAGAAGAGAACTTTAAATGATCATTCTGTAAAGCACAAAAATGATTATGTTAGATAAAACATTTGGAAAATCAAGATTCAAATCAATTTTTTTGAGAATGAAATAACGTAGTATCTCAAGTAGCTCTCTTGGAGTCTCAAAATAATAATAAGACTTTAAATACAAAGCTAAATGTGTTTAAAGAAAATAAAATGCATTCGCCCTTCAAAGAGAGCTGGGATAGGGCTCTAGTGGACCCTAAAGTGAAAATAATTGGAAGATAATAGAAGGATAACCAAGAATAAACCTAACTTCCTCAAAATAATTTGAATACAAAGGTCGTATGAAAAATGATTGTAGCAGAAATAGATGTAGAGAAAAATGAAAAGGTGAAGTTGTTGTTCAACTCACTATGATGGAGAGATCTCATAAAATTTGATTTCTTTGAGGCATCCCTTTTGTAAGTGTTTGGACAAGGGAATGGGGTTGGCCAAGTAGCAGTTGACTGATACAAGGTGTGGAGTTAACTCAAATTCAGAAATACACATTCCATATTTATAGGAGAATTTGTGAACATGTCTAAAGTTAAATCTGACAGGTGGTTAGTGAGCAGGAGGCTCAAGACAAGTGTCACAATTCCTACGAAAAATAAAATAAGTCATGAAAAGGGAATGAGACACCATTCCTAAGAGGAAAATTGGATAGCTTGAGAAGGCTATGAACTAACTCACTTGACACAATGAACATTCAAAGATTACTCACAACAATTGGAGCTTTGTATTCTGCAAGAGGCCACATATGTAGCCCCTTGGATTCTAAACTCATCTCGGGGGTGATAGAGGTGAAAAAGACTCTAGTCTAAGGTTGGGAGGAAAAACTTCTTCAATGAGTGGTTTCCCAAAAGTTCTAGGTTTTATTTCCGATGATGAATAGAATTATTTAAATTTTTATAGTGTTATCGTACATTTTTGTGGCTAAATTCTCTAGCATAAATAATCAGAACAATATAAGAAATTAATTCTTGTTATATGAGGTATATATGTATATTGTATGTTTCATATAGGAAATTGTGAAAGGAAATTTAATAGTTATTATGATTTACGAAAAAAATAATATTATTAGTAATATATTAATAGTACTCATAGGTAAAAACCTAGTTAATAATAAAGAGACTGTTCCGGATGATAAATGTGTATGGAAGAGATAGGATTCACCGAAAATACAATATGCAACTAGAAGGGAATGATACAAAATAGAAAATTATATCGATTAAACATGGATTCAATATATATAAATAGGAAAAAGGAATTATTTCAAATTCGAACAGAGTTCTGTGCAATACCTTGTACACATATTCAAAAGGAATATCATCATAGAGTACATTGCAAAATATGAAGAAAACTCGTTACAAAAATTATCTAGATACCCTATGTATATACATACGAAGAGAAAAATGTTACAAACTGTATAGAATCTAAATGAGCATAATCCATTTATAAACTATATATCAATGAAAAAGGAATAATTAAATTGAGTATTACAACATCATCACATGCATGGAAAACAGTCCGAAGCCACCCAACTTTCAGGAATAATTACATTAAAAACAAATCGGTCGATTAATTTGAAAGAAGGTAGGAGAAGAATAATTACATTCGGTGATATCAAATTTAAACCTATAGAAGTATTGAAACCTCAATACCTTTATGTACATGGGTATTCTAGATCTCCATGGTAATTGTTGTATCAACACCTGCAAAATGAGTAAGAGAATAAGTTGGTAAGTTTCATGAGTTATTTAATTGAATGAAAGTTACGTATAAAAATAGAAATAATATAACCATGGATGAGAAGAGTGTCGAGGTATCTCCATACATAACTGTAATACACACATGGATGTTTTGGGTTGCGAGATAACAGATGAGCCCCTTGCAACATCAAAAGGGCCCATCATTATATAATACCCAAGAATAAAATTAATGTAAAACTACAACATATGTACAGAATGTAAATTAAATTAACTACTAATATCTATGCAAACTCTGCCTACTCTAAATATCATAGTGGAATCCCTAAACTAATCCTAGGACGAATCAAACAAGATGAAGGGTCTTAATCATCGACCAAATATAAGAATTGACAAAAAATTGACCCTGTAATGGTAAATCCAAACCACTGAACTCATGATATTACTGGGTATCGATGGAAAAACCACGAGGCTAAGTTAAAACCCCCTCGAAACAAATACAGAAGTAAAACAATTATGTCCAATTATAAATCTTACATTCATTACATTATATGGAAATATATATATAAGCCCAAGAATTTCGACAAGAGATATGGTCGATGAATTAAGGTTCAACTCCAACTACAAATTAATATTCTGAAGGATAATACTTAGGAAATATTATTAAGTTAAGCTACCACCATAGTTATAGGAAACCTTGATTGGTTGTGAGATGTATTACCAGTTAAATACATCCACCCTGAAAGCATTGAACAGACTCATAGCAAGCCTGAGGAAGATACGAACTCCCAGAGCATTTACCCAATAAATTTCCCAAGAAACTAAAAAGAGAATGGGTTAACCAGACTTGCAATTTGTAAACTCATAAAAGGGAAAAACTCTCAAGAACACTGAGTCGAGGGAAAGAAGTGAAGAACACAAAATGAGCTAAGTGTGTTAGAGGTAGGAAAACTAAGGAATCTAACAAGGAAACCTAATGCATGGAGGCATAACAAACCAAAACATATACATATTTTAGGACAACGACCGAATAATCCTCCTCGATATGGAAACATTAAGACATGGTGCATGTAGGACCGCTGCATGATAAATGATCCACGGAGGGTGTTGGATAATGAGGAAAAGTTAGAAATTTTTTAATTCAAGATAGGTAACATAAAACGCATTTAAACCTCGTAAAACACCCAAATAAAATCCCTAAGTTTGAGCCACATTGTCGAAGGACTTGTTTAACAAACATGGCTAGCTTACAATGATAAGTCGTTTCAAAATGTGTTGTTTTATAAATAATGTAACCTACTTAGTATATGAATCTCGTGTTTATGTATGAGAGATACCATAAAACATTATAAAAAAAACATATAGTATGCAAATAGTTAAGGATCATAATTATAATAACACGATAGCACCAATAGTAAAGTTATAGACATAAGGAGAGGGTTATAGTCAACAACCAAATCATCGAGCAACCTCATATGGATCATGACCCCAAGAAGCAATGAACATATATAGAGATCACCACTTAGTAACAACAATTGTATTTTATAGGTTATAGAATACTTGGTCTGAATGAAATAAGACATAGGATAACTTATATAAATACGATACATAAGGGTGAACAATAAGGTTGATTATAGAACGGTTCAATTATTAAACTATAAGACTTTATGACAATCTATGTGAGGTTGTAAAGGCATTTTTGTGTAAGTATGTAGTCACTATGAGCTTCTTGTCATAACAAATGTTGAAAAGATAATGAAATTTGAGTATCATAAGGGAAACAAAGAAAGTTATAAGATAGGAATAAAATTATATGTGGAAATAATGATGACGAAGAACCATTAGAGAATATTATGGTTATTTGTATATATAAAAAAACAAAAAAAATTGTTATTCAAATTTAAGGTATGTGAATTTAAGGTCTGTGACACTCGATCTTTTTATGGGATTTATCACAACAAAAATATAACATGTAAAATTGTCTTTATTTTCTTCTTACCTCTATAAAGAAAAATAAATTCATTTTGCAGGAAAATGACAGAAGTACTTAAGTGATCAGGGATATTTTCTTCAGGTGACTTATTAAAATATCGTATTAAATGAGCATAAATAAAAGTACACCATAAACAAGGAAAATTTCTAAAGGAAAGAGATGTAAGAATGCAACATGAACACGAAAACTTGATAACACAGTTCGTCCCTGGTGGACTACGTGTCTAGGTCCTGCTCTCAAATCAGTAGGTATTTTTATTAACTCCACAAAAGAATTGGGAAAAATACATAAGTAAACCTCATAAGTATAAACATCACCACTATGTTCGCGGTGTCTAATTACCTAAAAATGATTGTGTCCACACCTCGATCTGAGTCTGGCACTTTCAAGCCCAAGAGATACCCCTTACTTGGTTTTCATGCCCTACCTCTGAAATAAATGACTGGGAAAATCTAGAAAAGCATGCTTGTTGAAGGAAAATCTCCCTGCGGACAAGTAGATCTCCTCTTGAGAGCTAGACTCTTAACTCTTAAGACAGAAGGTGCTTAACATGGACACTGACTTCCTTTTAGATCTAGATAAACTAATGTGTGAGGAGGAAGGATAAAAGAAGTACCTTTTACCGGTGTTTGTCCCTGCACAGTCCGAGTTGAGGTCCAATCTTAAACTCCTCGATAAGACCTGTAGACAAACAAAGATACAACTAGCTTCCTAATCTACTGATATTAGCTCGAAATAGATCTATATATTAGAGACAAGTTCATGTGAGATCAAACACAGACTTGAAACAAACAGGCCAAGCATATTATATTAATGAGAACAAAAATGAATAAAACTTACAACGATAGATGTGAGTGCAGAAGCTTCATCAAGTTCCCCTTGTCCAAACCCTTTCTTAAACAATCCATGCACAGAATGTTGATGTTCCAAATGACATCTTCCTCATGAGATCATAAGTTACATGCTTCATAATACTTTCCATCCCCTTTCACCATGAGAAGGCCTGCTTGTATAGGCTTGGAGAGGCCCAACCACTTGAGATATCTTTGGGGTAAGTTGAGGATTTTCCTCCTTCAATTATGAATATTCCCTAAGATCATGGCTTCACCAAGGATTCCAAACCAACCACCTTGAGATATTGAGGGGATCTTTCTCTCATTCTTCTCAACAAACAAAATTTCGCCCAGAAAAGGTAGCGCTCCTCCAAAAGGGGCATCAAAGCGTTATAGCGCTACCCAAAAGAAGGAAAACAAGCGCCAGCTCTCCTAACAGTGGTAGCACTCCTCAAAAGTGGCATTAGAGCACTATATCGCTCCCCAAATAAGGACATGGAGTTCTAGTGCTTCCTGACAATGTACAGGGGAGCGCACCCCTCTGAAACTCATTTTTTAGTGGTTCTTTCAATGGTAAGAAACTTGTACTTCTAGTAGACTGATTCCTCCTCTTCAAAACTAGTCCTTGAGGTTTCCTAGGTGTCCCTGTCATGTTGTTGTTTGTATGACATAAGCAAGAAGGAAGTATGATGTTTGCAACACTTATAACACTTGCGGTCGAGATGCGACACTTGCGACACTTGTAATGATGACACTTGTGACACTAACAAAGTGAGTAATTTTGAGCTGTAACAGATTCCCCCCCATAGTATGAAGTTAGAAGATGAGAACTGATAATTGAAATACTTTACAGACTTTCAAGCAAGGGTGCGGGCTCAGAGAACTTGACAGAATATGCACACAACCATCAAACAAATGTTAAAACATGCTTCAAAACCAAGGCAGGCATACCTATGCTTGAGTGATAGAGATTTTCAAGGTATGGCCACCATAAATACACTGTGGATCCATAATTATATTGACAAAGAGATATAGCCACCGAGGATACTGTGTGGATCTATACTCCCATAACTTGAACTGATCGTAGTCACGAAGAATACACAGTGGATCTATGAGACATAGACATGACCAATACATAGTGGATCTATGTAACAGTATGTGTGTTGTTGTTCAAAAGAAGCTCCTTCATGTTACACATAAAAAATACTCACTTTGATAGTGTCGCAAGTGTCGTCATTACAAGGTTCTCAAGTGTCGCTTTTTGCTCACAAGTGTCGCAAGTGTTAAAGAAAGCATACTTCCATGATGCCCATGCCGTTCCTATAAATGACATCAAGAGGAAACTTGGCACATGTAAAATACTTGATTTGGAAGAGGAGGAAAGGTTAACTAGGCTAATGAACCTTTCTCCATCTGAAAACACTCAAAAAACTAAGTTTTGAAGGAGAGCGCTCCCCTATACCTCTTCTAGGAGTGTTGGCACTCCCCCTTACACTGTTTGGGAGCATTATAAAGCTCCTTTGGCCCTTCTGAGGGAGCGTTGGTGTCTTTAGGAGTGCTGGAGCCCCCCTTAAGCCTACTGGGGAGCGCTATAGTGCTCTGATGGCCCTTTTGAGGGAGCTCTCCCTATTTTAGGTAGCAGTTGAGTTGTTGAGATGAATGGGGGAAGGATCTTTTCATTCTTAGAAGGTATTTGATCTCGAATCCCTAGTCCAGCCATGATCTTAGGGCATATCCTCAACTGAAGGAGGAAAATCCTCACCTTCCCCAAGGATATCTCAAGTTTTTGAGCCTCTCCAAGGCTATATAAGAAAGCTTTCTCATGGTGAAAGGGGACTAAAAAGGGAGAATCACACCAAACTTATGATCTTATAAGTGGTGCTGGAACAAAGATATTTTGGAGGAAAAAGACCCATGATCTCATAGGGAGCAATCGATGAATCTATCATCATTCGGATCATGGATCTTTTGAGCAAGGGGTAGACAAGGAGGACTTGACGAAACTGCTGCAATTCATCTATGGCTATAAGTAATGTTTTGTCCTCATTAATATAATTTGATTGGCTTGTTTCTTTCTAATTCATGTTCAATCTCACATGAATTTGTCTCTTTAGTAGATAGACCTATTTCGGACTAATCTCGATAGAGTAGGAAGTAGTCATACTTTGTTTGTCTACAACGCTTATCGAGGAGTGAAAGATTGGAGCTCAACTCGGAGCGTGCAGGGACAAACACCGGTAAAAGGTACTTCTTTTCTCCTTCCTCCTCACACAATAGTACACCTAGATCTAAAAGGAAGTCAGTGACCATGATAAGCACTTTCTGTCTTAGAGTTAAGAGTCTATCTCTTTGAGGAGATCTACCTGTCCGCAGGGAGATTTTCCTTCAACACTTCACAACCTGGGCAAAGTACATATAAGAGTGATGACTCAACCCAGGGTCTTCTTACCAATCCCGATGTAGTACATATATAACCATGCGAATAGATGTTTTGATGTCGAACATGGCAAAAACCACTTGATTACTGGTCAATGAGTTGAACCGTTAACAAGCGCGAGGGAGATCACCATTGATGTCAATGATTCCCAAGGTACTTAGTACATTCCAATGAATGTGAATAGATGAGATGAAGTCGAGCATTCGTGGAATCATATGATCAGAGGTCAATGATGTTAACCCACTGTCAGACATGAGGAGGCCTACCATTAAGGCATGCAGGTCCCAAGGTACTAACTAGTTTCTAGGTCTAATCCCTGGATAATGCATTGAGGTCAACAGGGAAAGACTTGTCGCAGGAGGGCCTTGATGTATCCCCCATCAACGACACAAAACAAAAAAAGAGATGTAATTGGTAGATCAAATGAGCATGGATGAACATGGGTATTGAGACAAGATATTTTTGATGGTTGACTCTCGAGGCGGATATTTCCCTTGAACACTGAGGCACAACAACAGAAACATGTTATGGACCAAAAGACGATGATGCAATGGATACTGTGACTTTCGTCGAGTGACCCAAAGGAGTAAGAAAAACTCAGAGGATTGGTTTAGTGCAGAGGTTCAGCAGATTAAGATGTGCGCAAAGACAAAGTGTCGTGTTCAAGGGCGACTCTAAGAGTTACTTGGTAATGTTCTCAAAAATTGTTTGGCTTGCTTCTTTCAATTTTTCCCCCATCCAGATAGATGAGTACCTTTTTTTTATTTAACGAACTCGAGGAGGGTAACACATGCTCAATATAACTTACCTTCGTTAAGTCCCTCTTCCTTTGTTTAACGAACTAGAATAAGTAAGTGTTCGATCCCATATGGGCCTATCGATGTTTGTTTAACGAGTCCAAACATAGAAAACTCGAAGGTTTTTCATGATTATAGAGTCTGGAAAAACACTTAAAAGAGAACTCTCTCAGTTCCTTTTTCATAAATTAGTCTGATGAGACCGAAAAAGAGATAAACTATCGTTCAATAAACATTTTCTTCAAATGCTTTAACGAGCGTGAAGAGAACAAGGTCGCTCGACAATCTTTTCATGTTTAGAGAGTCTGAAAAGAACTTAAAGATGACTCCAATGTTGTCCTTTTTCATAATGTTAGTCTCGCGAGGTCGAAAAAGAGATAAATAATCACTTGAAAGACACCCTTTCAAACCTTTTAACAAGTGGGAAAGGAAGCAAGATCACTCGGCAATATTTTCAATTTTAGAGAGTTTGAAGAGAGCTTAAAGACAACTCCAGGGGGTTCCTTTTTCGTGTATCCATACAGGCCCAAAAAAGAGATAAAAGTTTACCCGGATGCATTCTCATGTATTTTCAAGCACGAGAAAGAACAAAGACTAAGCTCGGTATGCCCCTAGCTTGAAATCTAATGGCTTAACTCCAGAATGATCATCAAAGGCCAGAGACATGCCCTCCAAGCTTCAATTCATTCATCGACTATGAGGTTGTCACGAATTTCTCTAGTAGATGAGAAAAAGGAGAAGGGTGGATGAAAAGAAGGTTCAAGAGAGGTGAATATTTCATTTTTTATTGAGATTAACATAGGAAAATAACTATGCTCAAGATTTTGGGTTCGATCCCCAGATTTCTATCATTTTTTAACGAACTTGCTACAGAGAGGAAAACTATGCTTAAGGTCTTTGTTTCATTTTTCAATGAGCTTGCTACAAAAAAGAGAAACCATGCTCGTGGCCTCTGTTTCATTTTTTAATGAGCTTGCTATAGAGAAGAGAAACTATGCTCATGGACTCAGCTTGATCATGGCTTCCAAGAGAATAACGCTCTGGAAGGATACCATGTCAAGGGACAAAACTCGATCATGGCTTCCAGGAGATCTTCGCTGGATGGAAGAGAATCACTAGGGAAGGAACACATGTCGAGGGTCGCGATATGGGTAAGGAGATGAGGCTCCAATAACCCTACCGAATAAATCACCATGTCCACTACTGGATCCAAATCATCGGAAGTTGAAATCATGGGAGATGATAGAGAATTGACATCAAGAGGGGAGATAGACTATATAACTGCTCGAATTTATTCACAAGGGGGAAGAAATGAGGATCGATGATGATTATCATCTCGAGGTAGCTCGTCAATGCTCAAAATTTCCATAATAGATTCATCCGAGGGAAAATTTGGGGAAATGTAATCGATCGCAGACGACAAGGAGCTCAACCGTGATTGCATCGAGGAAATGGAAGGTGCCAATAGATGTTGTTCATCTGATGAGGGAGAAGTGGATTGGATAGAAACATATGATGTTTCGGTTGGACTAAGTGGCATGGTGTCACCTAGTGCATCGAATTCCAATGGACAAGGTACAATCCAAGGGTCAGATGATTCCAAAGATTGATAAACCGTGGTTCAAATCATATCGACGATGGAAATATGATGTGTAGTCAGTGGAAGTGGTGTAGGGAAGGTACCCATGAGGATAGAATATTTTAGTAATCCAACACTAATGCTTTCATACGTGATCTTGTGGTATCCCAAGAAAGGAATATTGTTGGTAGCGACAACACGAGCATCAGTCAGGCAGAAATCCAACTGATCAATAGTGACAATTTTGTCCTGATGAGGAAATTGTACACATCGAAAGACCGACGAGGCAATGGTGGTCATAGCCTAAAACCAACTTCTTCCAGGTAACAAGTTGTAATCAAGGGGAGCATCGACCACCTTGACATCAATAGTAAGATTTTTTCCACCCAATTGGATGGGCAGGGACTGTAAAAGACCATGGGGATGAAAACCTCACCCATAGAAGGCGCATAAAATCGTTGGCGATTTGTTGAGTGCGGGTGATTTTAAACCTTTCCAACATGCTAAATACATGACACAAGTTGAGGCTCCCTCATCAAAAATAGTTCCGTGGATTTGTTGATTGTGAACAACAACATCAACATGAAAAGCAAGTTGGTGGGAGAGTTGAGATGCATAATTGTCCAAGTTAAACATGATATGGTTAGATGACTCAGGATCAACAATGCCAATAGTGGCCAAGAGCATTCTACATTGACTGGGGCAGTGCTGTAGAACTTCTAATGCAGACATAGCACACGGTGCTTGAGCCAAATCTTCAACAATGTTGTAGTTCTGGGCGGCGTGTGAACTAGGATTAAAGGTAGATTTGTGTATAGTGCTCTTAGGAGGGCATAAGATAGAGTCAAACGCAGGTTTCTCAATCTAAAGTGGTCCAGAGGGAGGATTAACTGATGGAAGACTAACAGAGGATGATGATGGATCTGGTAAAGTACCAGTATCGTTAGTGTCTTTTCCTTTTTGAGGGTTACCTGGTGTGTCATATGTCTTAGAGAGAGTGGTCAAATTAATCCCATTAAACATATAAATATGTGCACTCGACGAGGCCTCATCATTAGGATGGCTAGAACTGCCCCCAGGAGAGGGGATTTGAGCAACCATGGATTGCTTCTGTGGAAAAGGTTGAGTAAGCACAACGGGTTGTGACTTTCCTTGGAAAATTTTGGCCACTTCATTGCGAAGTGGACAGTCTCGAGTGTAGTGATCGTCACCACAAATGATACACGGGAATTTCGATTTCCGTTGTGTTTTCTTTTCGGTAGCAAGTGTTTGAGCTTGATTTTTTGGTTGTTAATTGTTATTTTTTGATTTATTCTTTGTCTTCTTCTTACCTCCATATTGTTGTGAAGGGGAAGATTGAACTGCATTCACCTCAGAGATCTGAGTTTGGTGGAAGGTAGAGGAGAGTGTGAGAGATTGGGAAGTAGATTGAGTTTTGATGGAATCGATAACACCATCCGCATGAGATGAGGATGACGGTTTAGATGGATCGGTATTAGCTCAAGAAGCATTCAGAAGCGAATGATACAAAGTAACAGATTGTGAATAAAGCAAATCTAAGTACTGATCCCGAGCGATGGCTTCCTCCTGAGTAACCGCACCATCCATAGTGACATTGCGAGCGATCGGGGGTAAAAGTGATTTAGTAAACCATTCCACCAATAATATGTTAGGAATGATTGCCTTGATCATCCTTCATCATCGCCTCCACTCATGAATATGGTCAGAGATATGCACAAATTCGGTTTGACGAAGGGAGGTCAAGAGTTTAGTACCCGTCTCATAACGAATAGGTAGTTGAAAGTGTGTGAAGAAAGACATGGCAAGGGAATTGAAATTATGAAAAGAAGCATGCGGTAGTTCAATATACCTCTTTGTTTTCGAGCCTATAAGTGTCCATTGGAAAAGACGCAAACGTACAGAATCATCCATGAGGGAGTTTGATGAACACCACAAATGGAAATTCATCACATGGTTGTTTGGATCTTCGGCAGATTTTCCGTCAAATTTCGGAATATCAGAAGGAAGTTTAGCTGGAATGACTGGCCAAACTAGTGAATGAAAAATAGGATCATTAGTTAACCAAGACAAGTCTGGGAGATCTAGGGTCTCAAGGAAAGGTAGTTGTAGGTTAATTTGTGGATGATACTAGTGCAGCATAGGAACACCAGTAGGACTATAAAATGGGTTAGGTGGATAGTTGTAACCAGTAGGTCCTCCTACATACGGTTGTTGCTGGCCAAGATAAGCAGGATTCGACGATGGATGAGAAACATTCGCATAACCCGGTGGGTTATGAGCATTATAGGCTGGGTGATTTGCTTTCCCATGAGGAGGATAAACATTTTTCCCTTTAGAATGGTAAGGAGTAGATCCCAGAGGTGGATATACATTAGACCCATGAGGAGGATAATATTATCGTCCCGGAGAACTCCAGGTGGTGTTTGGGATGCCGCCTAGATAGGTTTGTCCGTAATATGTTCCAGAAGGAACAGGATTTGATACTCCTCCTAGTGGATTATGAGATGAGTGCCCCCCAACGTGGGGTTGAATAAAAGTGCCTCCTGAAAATACTTCCTAGGATTGTGAAGGGTTTCCAACAAATGAAGGTTTCCCCCCTGCCAGCGGTGGATTTACGACCAGGGTATGACTGGCAAATAGAGGTTTCCCTCTAGGAGGAGCATGAAAAGGGGGTTGTCCCCCGAGAGGGGTAGGCCCCCCATGGAATGGTAGTCCTACAGGAGGGAAAGGTTTGTTAGATGGTGGTTTCCCTCCAGCCGATTGTGTTTGGTCAGTAGGGCTCTACATTCTCGGGTGAAAAGATGTCCCAACAGAATCGTGTGGAACATGTGGAGCTATACAGTAAAATCTTGTAGAAACAGGGGTAGGGATTGAAGTTCCTTGGATATGAGTAGAGGTGATGAGTCCAACATTAGGATGGACTTTTGTTGGTGTACCAGTAGGGTTAATAACCTGATCGACTGGGTGATTCATGGTTTGACCAGATGGTCCTGTTTCACTAGGAGGGTCATGAGGATGAAAGGGTTGTCGAAAGGATTCGAAATGTTCATAGATATTGTGTCCCGATGAAGTCCTCCATACAGAACGAGCAGGTGTGGGATTGGTATCTACTGCGGTACTAGGACGAACAAGAGTCCTATACTCATCACCAAAGATTAGTTCTGTGGATCCCATATATGTTTTGGTAAAAGTTCTCTCCGGTAATCGTGGGACCTCTTCATCTATGACGTTCCCAAGGGAGTCTAAATGAAGAAAAAGTGGTTTGAGAGGGGTTACCAACACAGATGTAGTGGGATTTTCAACCGTAACCAAAGCACCTTCTGAGTTATCTAACGGAGGAGCAATAACACTTCCAGCATCAGATTGATTTTCTACCTCTCTATGGTAGTTGTCTTATGGAGGGTTAGGAGGTAAGGTTTGATAGCCTTTCGGAGGCAGCCCTTGCATCTTACATGATCAGCGAAGACCTTTATTGTCTATAGGCTCAATTGTGGAGAATAATAGAACACACTAAAAATCTAGGGTCAACTAATAAAAAGAAACAACATACACTAATAAAATATAGGAATCAACCAAGCAGACAAAACTTCTCTCGATGATCGTACTAGTTGGTGATGAAATCCAACGTCGCATGATCAAGTCGAGAAGGGGCTAGGATATGGTGGAATAGTTACAATGGTCTGCTTAATGAACTTTCACCTTGTTGCAAGCTTCCACACAGTAATTGTGGATTTACCCTCCAAGGAGCCTGAGTGAGTTTGACCAATGTCTATTCCAGGTACAATGAGACTTCCCTTCACTGTCACCTTGTGTAAGTACCTAAATATCATGGAAACTAAAGACACCAATTTGCAGTGAGTCCCTGGGTCGGTACAATCGACAGTCTGATCCAAAACGTATGGGCAAGATAACAAGTCCAAGATCAAATTGAGAGGCTCCCACACATAATCATGGGTATACCTTCAAGTGACCCCCAATATACGATCTGACCACTACAAGCAGTTGAACCACAGAGGGATAATCTCTGTAATTCACCTGAATGCGACCTCGTGCGTAACCCCTGTGTGAGAGGGGGATCTCAGAAAACCGATGTGACAATTGTACTTAACTCTCCCTAGATCAGGATCATATTGTTTGTTTCGAAAACTTTGGAAAGTTGTACTTATAGCCTAATCCAAAGTGCTAACCCTAGTCTACTATTGGTGGAAGATCCTAAAAAAAAAAAAATGTTCTAGATAATTTTTAATTAGCATTCATTTTACAATTGTTCTTTACTCAAAGGGTGTATGAAAGTGAAACTGATGGAATGATGACTCAATTCCCAAAGCATGCATAAAAGATGATAAGCAATGATCTAAAAATGAAGAAGACTTGAAATCTTGAAATTATTTGCAAGTAAATTTTATGTGTTAAAAGAAAATGGATCAACTTTGCAACATATTAATTAAAGGATTCCTCATGCAAGATACAAATAAACAGTAGCATAATCAATGAACATAAGCACATAAACACAACAATTGATAAAGGAGTTCACCCCTCTCTTGGGCTACATCTCCTGGTCCAGCTTCCAATGGATCATTATTAATATTTTCTCAAAGTGCTCAAAAACATGCCTTACAATGCTCAAACTAACCAACTAACTTCTCCAATGGCTTCAGAGCGTCCAAAAACCCCTAGCTGGGCTCTTTCAGCACCTCAATCGGTCGAAAAACGAAGAAGTTAGGCCTCCTGGAAGTCCCCTCTTCAAGCTTGTTGTCTCTGCATCTACAAAATGCACCCTTGTCAAATGAACCTGGCACACACGTAATAAATAGCGTGAAAACCCAACACCGAGCACAACCGTGCCAACGGTGCAAACTGTAGGACGGTTAAGGGTGCGCCAGCCCCTAACCGCCTAGCACCTAGGCACATGGGTCATATGACCGCGTATATTGGCAAAAAGGACTTCAACCGTTACAACTATTTTAAACCAAAACTTAAGCCCCTTCGCGCTCCGGTTATGGTCATATGTCCTAACAAGACCACGGGCTACGTATTAAAAACCCTGCGCCAACCATTAGTTGCATGGTATATGGTATGGGCATATGTAAAAACACAAATGACCGCGGGCCAGGGCTAAGCCCCAGCCCGACCCCCCGCCAACGATCACATAACTCGAACTTAAATACAATTGAATTCACATATGTAATAAGAAACAATTGGTGGTACAATGGTCGAGCGGATGCTGTGAAGACTTTACATGGTGGGAAGGTCTGGGGGTCGAACCCCACGGACTCCAATACATTTTAACACACAAAACAATCAACCAATACCGAGGTGCCATGTGGCAGCCCATGATTGGGCCACGTGGAACCCAATCACTTTCCCAAATAGTGCCACATGTCAACTTCCCATTCGAACAACTATCATCCAATAAATAACTTCCACGTCACCACATGTACGGTCGTATTGCTCTGCCACGTCAGCCTGTACGGACTGTACAGTCAACATCGTTTTTTTTCCCTGTTTGACTTTATGAACAGATTGCAATATCTCTCGCTTCCGACGTCCGTTTGAGACGAAACAAGTTGTGTTGGGTTCGCAACAATGAGACCTACGCTCTTGTCTGTTTTGAAGCGACTCCGAACACTTCGAATTTTTGAGCAAAATTTGATCCCCTGATCACACCTCCCCATTGGGAAGATTTTGGACCTCCAAAAGACTATTTTCAGTCTATGTGAAGATGAGGGTATAGTTCCCTCACCCTTCCAACCTCAATCCACTTGCCTTTGCTTGGATTCGTCCCTTTAAGACCAACTCGCAGATACTCCACATTTCCTCGTTTTGAAGTTCGCATTCTCCTGTCAAGGATGGTGTCTTCATGCAGTTCTGTAAGATACTCTGGGGAAGAATCATCTATGGAAGGAATCTGAAAATTCTCTCCTTGATCATCAATCAACGGAGGCTCATACAATTTCAAATTCTCAACATTAACAACTGCATACATCTGCATATAAGGAGGCAAATCTAAATGAAAAGCATTGTTACCAATCTTGTCGATAATCTTGAAAGGACCATATCGAATCGGTTTCAACTTTTTACCTTCTCCTTTAAGCCTCTCCTTGCTGATGTAAAGCCAAACTTCATCTCCAACTTGGAAACTGTGATCAACATGATGCTTTTCATGTCTCGTCTTGTACTTGGCCTGACTCTTTTCCAACTACTCTTGCACCACTTGATGTATCAACTGAATTTGTTCAATAAACTTTTCTGCCCTATCAATGTCATATTGACCATCGATAGCAATATCTTTCCCAAAGATAAAATCTAAAGGAGACTTGGGAAAATAGCCAAAACATGCTTCAAATGGCGATGTTTGAGTCGAAGAGTGCTTAGCTCGATTGTA
>ML778888.1:684582-724986 GCA_009831015.1 Picea engelmannii
TGTATTCTACAATATACTTCAATTTGACGTATCCAATTATCTAACTTCTCAGCATTAACTTCTCCATTGTATATTGGCAATTCAAATTTTATATCAAGCTTTAATGAAGGAATTTGTGAAGTAGTTTTACCATGCCCCTTTGGGGAATTTGGAAGAGGTCTTGAACTGGTAGAAGAAGAAGAAGAAGAAGAAGAAGAAGAAGAAGATGGAGGAGAGGGTGGTGGAGAAGCACCATTCCCTCCATTTTCATTTGGAGTTTTGTCACCACTGCTTCCCTTATGCCTTGAAGGGTTGGAGCCTTCACCTTGCGACAATATGTTCCTTTCCATCAAGATCTTCATCGTCTCTCTCATCTCCATGACATCCTTTATGATATCTTCATCTTTTGCAGGAACACGTTCATGACTTTCTACATGAGCCATCCTTGGTGAATGTCTCCCTGAAACTTGCGGTGATGGTATATGCTTCCTCCTTGTCGGATGAGAACTTGGCTCCACAAGTTGACCTTCTCCTCTTGTGAGTTTCAACCTTCTGAGCATCAGAAACAAAACTTGCAAACAGTCAAGTCTTCAAAAACCAGTGCTCTGATACCAACTTGATCTAAAAATGAAGAAGACTTGAAATCTTGAAATTATTTGCAAGTAAATTTTATGTGTTAAAAGAAAATGGATCAACTTTGCAACACATTAATTAAAGGATTCCTCATGCAAGATACAAATAAACAACAGCATAATCAATGAACATAAGGACATAAACACAACAATTGATAAAGGAGTTCACCCCTCTCTTCGGCTACATCTCCTGGTCCAGCTTCCAATGGATCATTATTATTATTATCTCAAAGTGCTCAAAAACATGCCTTACAATGCTCAAACTGACCAATCGACTGCTCCAATGGCTTTAGAGAGTCCAAAAACCCCCAGCTGGGCTCTTTCGGCACCTCAATCGGTCGAAAAACGAAGAAGTTAGGCCTCCTAGAAGTCCCCTCTTCAAGCTTGTTGTCTCTCCATCTACAAAACGCACTCTTGTCAAATGAACCTGGCACACACGCAATAAATAGCGTGAAAACCCAGCACCGGGTGCAACCGCACCAACGGTGAAAACTGTAGGACAGTTATGGGCACGCCATCCCTTAACCGCCTAGCACCTGGGCACGTGGATCATATGACCGCGCGTATTGGCAAAACGGACTTAAACCGTTACAACTGTTTTAAACCAAAACTTAAGCCCCTTCGCGCTCTGGTTATGGTCATATGTCCTAACAAGACCACGGGCTACGTATTAAAAACCCCGCGCCAACCATTAGTTGCATGGTATATGGTATGGGCATATGAAAAAACACAAATGACCATGGGTCGGGGCTAAGCCCTGGCCCGACCCCTTGCCAACGGTCACATAACTTGAACTTAAATACAATTGAATTCACATATGTAATAAGAAACAATTGGCGGTACAATGGTCGGGCAGATGCTATGAAGACTTTACATGGTGGGAAGGTCTGGGGGTCAAACCCCATGGACTCCAATACATTTTAACACACAAAACAATCAACCAATACTGGGGTGCCACATGGCAGCCCATGATTGGGCCATGTGGCACCCAATCACTTGCCCAAACAGTGTCATGTGTCGACTTCCCATTCGACCAAATGTCATCCAATAAATAACTACCACATTACCACATGTACAGTCGTACGACTCTGCCACGTTAGCCTGTACGGACTGTACAGACTGTACAGTCAGCATCATTTTTTTTGCCTGTTTGACTTTATGAACAGATTGCAATATCTCTCGCTCCTGATGTCCGTTTGAGACGAAACGAGTTGTGTTGGGTTTGCAACAACGAGGCCTACGCTCTCGTCCATTTTGAAGCAATTCCAAACACTTTGAATTTTTGAGCAAAATTTGATCCCCTGATCAAGCAATCATTTCTTTTCAATGAACACCTATTTAATGGAGAGAGAAGAGTCATTTTCACTATCAAACACTAATATGGAATGTCCTCAATCAATTGGTTCTAAATCAAATCCAATGCAATGCTAAAACATTTCAGAAATGCCTCCTAATATGAAAACCAATCACTAAAATGTATCTTTGTCATTTGAATGCGAATGATGATTAATTCAATGTAAAAAATTCTCCTGCCAACTACCCTTTTAGATCAAGGAGATTCGGACAAGCATGATCAGATTTCTCAAAAACAACACACCCTCTTGCTATGATTGGAGCAATAAGAAAAATAAAACAAAAGATAACAAAGAAAATCAAGAATCTCAATCAAAAGAAAGATGCTAAGAAAAAATTACCTCAAAGAACCAAATGAGATGATTCACAGATTTATGATGCCCTTTAGCAGAGTTCCCACTCAGTCGGATAAGAGAGACTAAAGAAGTGGATTGATTCCAAGTTCTCAACAATAGAAAAACTCAAAATAAGGAAGAAGGCCAAAAAATATGAACAACAAAGTGCTTATTTCTCAGAAAGTAGAGTGTCAAAGGTCAATGGGAAGAAGCATTGAAGCACAAAGAAACTAAGCAAAAGAAAAATGGAGACTGGGCTTTAGAAAAGACAAATCTGGAAAAAAATTTTGCAGAGGAAAGGTTGGTGCTCTGGTGTAAGTGGAACCAGAGCATTATAACACTCTGTCTAAGACCAAGGGGAAGCACTAGCACTCAGCTAAGATAGGCAAGGGAGCGCCAGGCTTCTACAGCTCAGAAAATTGCCCAAAAACCAAAAAATTCAATCAAACTTTGTCAATCAAGATGAATGCTATGGAATAAGGATTCAATCAGCATATGAAATCAAACATATGGGGTTAACAAGGTCTAAAAATAACAAAGTTTAAGACAAGGTCTATGAGGAAAACCAAAACTGAAATTTTTGATTCGTCCCTAGTGGAGTCGCCAATTTCTGTTGAAGGAAAATGTCCCTGCAGATAGGTAGATCTCCTCTTGAGAGCTAGACTCTTAACTCTTAAGATAGAAGGTGCTTAACATGGACACTGACTTCCTTTTAGATCTAGATAAACTAATGCGTGAGGAGGAAGGACAAAAGAAGTACCTTTTACTGGTGTTTATCCCTGCACAGTCCGAGTTGATATCCAATCTTAAACTCATTGATAAGCCCTGTAGACAAACAAAGATACAACCAACTTCCTACTCTACTAAGATTAGCTCGAAACAAATCTATCTATTAGAGACAAGTTCATGGGAGATCAAACACATACTTGAAAGAAACAAGCCAAGCATATTATATTAATGAGAACAACAATGAAGAAAACTTACAACCATAGATGTGAGTGCAACAGCTTCATCAAGTTCCCCTTGTCCAAACCCTTGCTTAAACAGTCAACGCACATAATGTTGATGTTCCAGTTGACATCTTCCTCATGAGATCATAAGTTAGATGCTTCACAATACTTTCCATCTCCTTTCACCATGAGAAGGCTTGCTTATATAGGCTTGGAGAGGCCAAACCACTTGAGATATCTTTGGGGTAGGTTGAGGATTTTCCTCCTTCAGTTATGTATCTTCCCTAAGATCATGGCTTGACCAAGGATTCCAAACCAACCACCTTCAGATATTGAGGGGATCTTTCCCTCATTCTTCTCAACAAACCAAATTTCACCAAGAAAAGGTAGCGCTCCTCCAAAAGGGGCATCAGAGCGTTATAGAACTACCCAAAAGAAGGAAAGCAAGTGCCAACACTCCTTACAGTTGTAGCGCTCCTCAAAAGTGGCATTAGAGCACTATAGCACTCCCCAAAGAAGGACATGGAGCACCACTGCTTCCTGACAATGTATAGGGGAGCACTCCCCTCTGAAAGTCTTTTTTCAGTGGTTCTTTCAATGGAAAGAAACTTGTACTTCTAGTAGATTGATTCCTCCTCTTCAAAACTAGTCTTTGAGGTGCCCTAAGTGTCCCTGTCATGTTGTTGGAGGCACGACATAAGCAAGAAGGAAGTATGATGTTCGCAACACTTATAACACTTGTGGTCGAGATGCGACACTTGCAACACTTTTAATGATGACACTTGCAACACTATCGAAATGAGTAATTTTGAGGTGTAACAGTTCCCTATATCTAATCACAAGCAAGTATTCAAGACGAAACAAAGGAAAGACTAGTCAAAATCCTTCCTTAGTGGAGTCGTCATTTTTCTGTTATGAGAAATCTTACCTTGAGGATAGGATAAGATCCTCTTTGGACCAATACCACTTCTTTGGTACAAATATATAAGTATAAAAATGATTGCTACTTTCCCTTTAAATCCAACTCAACCAATCAAGAAAGAGAGGAACAAAAATGGGGCGTACCTTATTTCGATGTTTGTCCTCGCTGCTGAAATCCTTGGGATTGATTGCCAAGCTCCTCAACATAGATGAGTTCCTACAAATACCATCAAAGAAACTCTTCCTCCTACTTTATATGATTATAAAAATAATATCTATCTACAAAGATCCAAACAACAATAGATAAGCAAATGTAGAACACATGAACTTGAAGGGAATAGGCCAAGTTTATATTAATTGGAAAACCAATGGTAATTAATTACAAATCATGTTTGGAAATGTAGTAAATTATCCAATATCTCTTCATCCAACCCTTGCATGAAAATCTTGGTATAAAAATGATGAATTCTTTCTCTTGGGATCAAAGGTTTGACACCTAAAATCTTCCCCCCTTTTTACCTTGAAACAACTTTGAATTTATAGGATTGGGAGGTTGAACCACCATGATATAATAAGGGAAATGGTTGAGTATATTCCTTCATCTGTTGGGATTTGATCCTAATATAGTGCCATAGGATATAATTCGACCAAAAACAACCTCCTCCTTAAGAGTTGTCCGTTAAGAATAGTCAGGATGCGCCATATTTTTCTCTAACCAGACTGGCACTCCCTTTGAGTGAGAGACAAAGTGCCACTGGTGCCCCTAATCAAGGAAGGGAGAGCATTGGTTCTCCCTCAACATGAGTAGGGGAACACCACCCTTCATAAATGCCCAAAAATGGTCAAATTTTCCAAGAAAAAGGTATGGTTTTGTACCTCACATGGTGGGTTTTCTCTTCCAAACTAACTTAGTGATTGTGAAAAATGTGTTTCATGGTGTCAATAGGTTTTGAAACTTATAAAAGTGAATGTGAAACTTAGTAAGGTGCATACGACACTTGATACAGTGCATGCAGTTCATATCCCCAACATGAACCTACAATAGAAGTTGATATGATATGAAACACATCTCTATTAGAGTCATCAAGGCCAATCAGTCATGAATGAATTGGATCTTGGCTAGGTCCACATGCACCCCATGATCATCCAAGATGTATCCTAAGTATTGAACTATATGGATGTAGAATGAACATTTCTCTAGAATGATGTATAACTTTTGTTCTCATAGGGTTCTCAAGACTTGTTGAATGAAATGCAAATGTTCTTCCTAGGTATGACTGAAGATGAGGATGTCATCCAAACATATGACCAAAAAGGAGTTTTTAAACGACCACAATATATCATCCATCATCCTCATGAGTGTCACGGGAGCATTAGTAAAGCCAAAAAGCATAACCAACCACTCAAAAATATATTTTTTATATTTGAAAAACATCTTCCATACATCCATTTGTTTTATCGAAACCAAGTGGTATCATGATTTTAGATCAGTCTTACTAAATCACTTCACACCCTTAATCTTATTACAAAGATCGTCAATTTGAAGGATCAGGTATTGGTTCTTGATAGTGATTTTTTTTAGGGCTCTATAACCAATACAGAGTTTCCATGTCCAATCCTTCTTCTGCACCAACATAACTGGGATTTCACAAGGTGATGAGATCGATTGAATATAGCCCTTTTGAGCGAGCACCTAAATTTGATACTTTATTTCCTCAGTCTCTAGAAGGGATCATATGTATATTGGAACATTAGGTACCAGAGCAACAAGTATCAAATCAATGGCATGTTTAACCTGATATTGTACAAGTACCCTTATAGGTAAAAATATGTCTCTATATTCATCTACAACCTTGTCCACTAGCTTTCACTATGTAGAGAGATCCTGTGTTGAACCTATGGTGGTCATCATGAGATTTCGTTCATGTTCTGACCGAACCCTAAAGAGTACAAACTTTTTTGTATGAGAGATGACATTTTGAAACTATTTTTCCAAGATCAATGAAATTGCAGTAGTCAGAACTACCTCTAGTACACTATAGGGTTGAGCTCCCAAAGCATAAATGATACTATGGGCCAAGACTCATAAACAACATGAGATTTCCACATATAGGTTTTTCCTAAAATAAAATTAGAAACTTTGAGTGGGGAAACATCACACAATAGCTCATATTTGAAGGGCTTGATATCGTAGGATAGGCGCATTGCTATCTCATTGCTAGTTGATGCAAAGTTCTCGTCCCTAGCTCAACCAATCAAAGGTCTATGGTTGGGGGTGTGGTATTGTTGACAACTTCAATATCTCAATGAACTTAGATGAGATAAAGTCATTATGGCTCTTGTTGTCAACAATGAAATGTAGTGCGGTCCCCTTCACCCACACCTGTGAGTGGAAGAGGTGCTCCCTCTCCTCAAGTTGCTCTAAATATTATGGTTGGATATTGGTAGCTGCGATGGTAGGACTAGGTTCTACGTCGATGATCATATTTCCCTTATCTTGTTATGAATCAAATTCTAACTCAAAGTATGATTTTTTTTCTTTAACCTCAACAAAGAATGATTATTTTGAGTGGTATTCATCAATGTTGTGCTAGGAGATTTTGTGGAACTCACAACACTTACTAGTCTCCTTCTTTAAATTGTGATTATCCTTCTTTTCTTATGGTTTAGAAAACTTATATTGAGGTTGTATTTCCTTTCTCTATCCCTTGTTCTATGAGTTAGGGCCACCTTTACCATGCTTTTTTTGTGGTAGATTTATAGACCTGGAATCTCACTTATTCCTCTACCTGAATTTCTCCTCGATTCTGACAGTGTATCAATAAGTGTATCCCTATGAAGAGATGTCCAATAAATCCATCTCTGTGTACACCATTCTGGTAGTTCAGAACTAGATATCACTCAGAGTCTCGAATACCCATATTTGAGTAGAAGATATAGAAGATATTGATGTACACCTGCACTGTATGGTCTCTCTCCTATCACAAAGTTGTACATCTCATGTATCAGTATCCAATAAGGTGGAAATTATCCTTGAGGATGTTAAAAAAGGCCATGACCCAAGTGATCTCTATCCCTAATGTTGTAAACTCATTCATGTTTTGTCTCTCCTAGTAACCTTCCCAACAATTTCTTACATGGAAAAGGGATTTAAGGAGCATGAATGTGATCTTTTCGATGTCAAAGTTTTTTTTGGATAGTGTACTAACTCTATACTATATTTAAGCATTTTTCCAAAGCATCTACAACTATATTTCCTTCAAATAAAGGGATTTCAAGGTGAACTTGTACATTTAGGGGCATAACTCTCTTGAAATGGTTTCTTGGTGAAGGTTTCTCAACCATCGTTCTCAATTGTTGAGGATATAGGTGAATTTGTCCACCATTTAATTCCTTTGTTGCACGAGGGATACTTCTCCATCATCTCTCTTTTCACTCGCCATGGGAAGATTCTTGGGATGGAAAAAGTGGTTGTCCCCTAGTGAAACTAGCTCGAGCCAGAACTCTCTATACCCTAACCTTGTCGGGGACATGCCCCAAGAAAAAACAAGGAGAATATTTCTCTCATACCACTAATTCAGATTTTACAAGGAATGAGATGAAACACACAAAAAAGTATAACATATTGCACAATGATACAATGAAAACCCAACTTTTATTAATGAATAAAATATCATAATACTATAGAACACAAGCTGGCTAGAATTGTGGTAATTTATCTCTAAAGAGAGGGAGATTTTGTTTATGCTCATTCACAAAAGAAAATACAAGAGGTCAAAAGAATGAAATTTTAATGTAATGAAAGAACATTTTAACATAATGAAAGAACACTAAAGGTAAAAAACACTAACCTGCGGAGGAAAAACACCAAAAGGTTTGTGGTGGTTGAGGTGGTTAGTTGATACATCAACTTTCCGAGGGTACAAGTTTTGCATAAAATCTCTATTTCAGGTGCATAGTAGCTTGTAGGAAATCTCTAACTAAGTACTACAATGTTATAGAATGGATTGAGTGTGTCGTGGAAAAACCCAGACCCTTGAATTTCCCAGAAAAATATTGTTTCAAGGGATCAAAATGACATCGGAAGTTTATGACCCATAAAATCATAACAAAGCTACCAATATGGAGAACAATGTTGAGTGAGTGAAAGAGGTGGGTGGTCACTGATATCTACGTGGATCAAGGGGATACCAATATGGAGAACAATGTTGAGTGAGTGAAAGAGGTGAGTGGTCACTAATATCCACATGGATCAAGGAAATATCTAATGATTATTTTTTTGAAACAATCTCCTTTTCAATTATAGAAAATATGTAAATAGATTTGAATTCATAAGTTATGGGGTTTAAATTAAAAAAAAGTAAATAAGTTCAAATTTATATATAGTCAAGAATTTATTTTCTTATTTACTCCCACTTAAAAAGTGAAAACATAAGTTTACTACTTTATTACTTTGGAGCTATTTCATTTACTTTTATTACTTTTGTTACAAATCACTACAAGATTGATGGGATAGGAAAATTCTAACTTCTTAATGTTTGATTTATGTTATTGGTTTTTTGGATGAAAAGTAAAAAGTTCATTATGAAAATATAGATTTCCATATTTAAGAATATATATATATTTTTTTTATAAGACATGAAAATTCTTACTTCTAAATGTTTCATTTATGTTATTAGGTTTTTAATTAAAAGTAAAAAGTTCATTATGAATATATAGATTTCCATATTTAAGAATTTTTTTTTTTTATAAGATTGTCAAAACTTCTTACACAATTTTATCAAAAAATATTTTTAATAAAAAAGTTAATTATTTCTAATTATAAATTAATTTTAATTTAGAAAAGATTTTTAATTATAATAAAATTAAAAATTAAGTGAAAATTAAAAGATCACAGGTTCAAATCCAGAGGGGGTAGGGTATGTATACTTAGTCAAATCCTTGGGCAGAGAAAAGTTCGTTGTCCCACAAACAAAGGAATCTCATACACCAATTTGATGTGCTGGCTTAGACATAACTTTAAAAATAAATTATAAATTGTATTATATTATAATTAAACTAAGTAAGAAATACTTCCAAATAAAGAAAAGACTTAAATTAATGCTATAATTATAATAATTTTTTTAATACTATTAAAATTTTAAAATAATATAACTTTGTTAAATTAAAACCATGTTTTTTAAGCTTCTACGTAAATTCCGTTGAATCATATTTATACTCTGATCTTTCAAAATATATTTTTATTTTTCCACTCAAATTTCTTTTATCAATCCCATAAAACAATACAATTTTTTTTAACAATCCCATAGAACATTCTTAACCTGACGTGGAAGGTAGTAATTGGCAGAATGAATTATGCAGTTAGAAAGACTATTCCATATACGAAAATGAGACTCTCATACTTTGTTACTGGTTGAAACAACGCCTCTCTTATTAAAAATTATAATTATGTAAAAATATATAAAATACGTGTAATTCTTGAAGTCATTCTTCCGCACTCTGACCATCGTACTAAGTGATTACTTATTAAATTTAAAAAAGATAAATGGAGAAAATATTAAAGTAAATTGAGAAAATGTAAATGTTGAGTTTTCTCTTCAAGGAAATATTATAGCCATGAGTTCAAAGACTACAGGTCACTTTTAACACTAAGTTTAGAATTGAAATTATATATTAGCACAGCTGCAAAGTGGTTGGTGAACATTGAAAGGCGATGTCAAAGCTTCTTCTCAGACAGCTGAAATGCACATAGAGTTGAAGAAATCTAAAAGTTAATTTCAAATGTGGTAATTCCAAAGGTTAATTAGTGAAACATGGCAATCATATGGTGTTACAGTAATTTCTTAATATGATTAGGTAAATGTTAAAAAGTAAACATGTTAACTGATACATTCAAAAATTCAAGGAAGTGATGAAGAGTAAATAACATTCATTGATTTGGGAGGACGACTAGGAATATGTCAGCATCTTCAATTGTTAGCCATCAGATTAGAATTTTAGATTAAAAGGTGATTAATTGTGCCCATCTCCAATAGGTATATGTCTTTCAGCTTAATCATCAAAAGATATTAACCATATGAAATTATGAGAGATTAAAAAAGAATAAAGGCATATTTTTCGGTAACAAGTTTATTTAAAGAATTTAGCTGGTTTGCAGAAATTTCTCTTGTCTAACAAAGTTTCCCTTCTATCATTGAACATAAAGGGTTTCCCTTCTATAAAATTAATGAGGAAATATTATTGCCATGAGTTCAAAGACTACAGGTCACTTTGAACACTAAGTTTAGAATTGAAATTATACATCATCGAAGGGTATTAACCATATGAAATTATGAGAGATTAAAAAAGAATAAGGGCATATTTTTACGTGACCAGTTTATTTAAAGAATTTAGCTGATTTGCAGAAATTTTTCGGGTCTAACAAAATTCCCCTTCTATCATTGAAGATAAAGGGTTTTCCTTCTATAAAATTAATGATCAATGAAGCTAAAAAATCGGGAAGAAGTCATCGATCTATGAAGATAAAGAACCCGGAAGAAAGATCAGACGAAGGCTTTTGATAAATCACTTTAGTGGAGATGACGAGCTATTTAAATCTGATTGTTTTGTTTTCGACTCTTGCTTTCTAAATTGATAATCTAAATTTGGGTGATTTGGGTGATTTAGAAATGATGAATTGTATTTAAATTTTAGTTTTAAATTAATTATTATTATTTTTTAAATAAAAAGAAGGTCCTTGTATTAATAATAACTATTATCCATACATATGGGTGCGTGGCCGTCATTAGAGGCTCAGAGTTTTACACCTCACTGTCTGATCAAAACTTACTGAACAAAATTATACATCCTCGCTGCATGAACAAAAATGTATGGATAGTGTAAAAATGGCTTCTATGACCATCTATTTTGTTACTCGAATAATCCAAAAACATAAGCCAGGAACAAGAGAAAACAAAGAACATAAACCTAAAGGATTTACTTCAGTGGTGAGCTCGGGCCATCATGGATGTTATAAATAGTGGTGTACTGCTCGTTGCATGTTGCGCATTGAGTCCAGGGAGGAGAGTCCGCTAGTGCATCAAACATAATGTCTGTTCTTTGGCCGAGGATGCCCTGTGAGTGGAACTGCTCATCTTGTTTTTTTCGAATTTCAAAGATAAGTTGGAGGTTCTCTTCCATGAGATGATTTTCACCGAGATGAGGCCTCTCCTCTTCCTTCTCCTCGCTAGCGACCACCGGTTTCTCCTCCACCTGCCAGCGTGGGGGGATTTCCTCCTCCACCATGTAGTTGTCGTCGCCATAAAATGGNGGTGCT
The DNA here is from genome assembly GCA_009831015.1 of Picea engelmannii. NCBI lineage: Eukaryota > Viridiplantae > Streptophyta > Pinopsida > Pinales > Pinaceae > Picea > Picea engelmannii. The sequence goes on from ML778888.1 coordinate 696,068, forward strand.
GCTTCCTCCTTAGTCGGGCTATTTCCATGGAACAAGTGTGGGGAGGACAGAGGCAACACCAACATCCCCTGGTTATTGTGCTTGGGGCCAGAGAAACGAGCAATGAGAGTCAATTGGGAGGGGGAAAGTCTGTTACGCTTGGAGAGCGATATATTACTGCACACCTCTCTTAGACTTCCCCCTTCCTCTCGGTGTGGTGGAAAAAATGCAGTGGCTAAGGGCTGAGGGTAGAGAGGCAGTTGGAAAATGCTCAACGGATCTCAAAAGAACCGAGGCACAGGTGAAATTGAAGAGAGAACTCTTGTGAGGGCCGAGGGAAAGGTAAAAGTTCACCAGAGAGAGCAATGGAGCAGTGAAGCAAACGCAGTTGCAGAGGGCGATAGAGCAATGGGGTGGGGTGATGAGAGGGTAAGGTAAAAGTTCGTCGGAGAGAGCAACGGAGCGAACACAATTAGAGAGGGCGATGGTGAAAAAATTCTTAGAGGAGCCAAGGAGCATGCACAAATGCAGAGGGGGAAAGGATGAGTTCACCTAGGCAATTGCCCGCTTAGTACTCCTCGAATTGATGAGAGGGATAGTCATTATAGCCGAATTGACAGCCTCCCTAGGCCTCGTATGTCTGGTCTGGCTTGCGTGAGGGGCCATTAACCCTACATGGTTGTCCAGGTGCACTACCATTACTGTCCATGGGGTGTGAGCCATTCGGTGATTATGAGCAGTGGCCTGGCGACCGAGGTTAATAACTCTCTTAGCCGCTCCATTCGAGGTCTCTTCTGATGTTGACCAGGTGGCACCCCATCCGGGGTAGTTTTAAATTAATATTAACAAAATTGTAGTTTGAAAATTAAAAATATTTTTAATTATTAATATTATAAATGTTTGTACTTTTTAATTTTTTTTTGTTTGTAAACTTATTTATTAGGTGCTAATATGTAGAAAAGAAATAGCTATTAAAAAGTATTTAAGTAGTCAAAATCTATTAAAAAGTATTTAAACTGTCAAAATCACTCAAGAATAACAATACCTATGAACATGAATTTCTAATCTTAACAAAAAAAACCTCTAAATCCAATCCTACTTTATAATAATTAAGGAAATAGAAAATTTGAAATTATACCCATTTTAGCTAGCTATTGTAGTTTTGAGATCATAACCATTTGAAATGGCTTTCACAAAGCTCAAACATGGAGCAATTTAAATTGTAATTTTAAATTGATAAAGTTGGAGTTTTGGGATTATAATTATTGAAAGGGGAAACATTTGTACGTTTCAACTGTTAGATTCGACAGCGTTGAAAAAAAAAAATTAGTTGCTGATTAGTCTATGCCGAAGATGGATAAAAAACCTACAGAATACAGAACCAGAAGCCTTTGCCCAAGTTAAATTGACGATTTCTCTGAAATAGAGGGTTTTTTATAAGTTTCTTTATGAATCAAATAACTCTAAATTCGTAGTAAAATTGACGATTTCTGTGAAATAGAGGGTTTTTTATAAGTTTCTTTATGAATCAAATAACTCTAAATTCGTCAGGGTTTCGAGGACATCCCGAAAAACAAACACAGAAGAATTTATCATTCAGAAAAAAAAACAGCACATGAAATATATCTGATTAGATAAATTTCCCTTACGATGGCATACGCACGGGATAATTGAATATGAAGGATTAAAATTTCTCGGGGTTCAGTGTCAGAGATCGAGTTTGTAATAATAGGCAAAATAATACCGCATGATAGACAGTTCAAATTATCAATTTTTCACACTAGGTGACAGAGTGTGTTGTTAATTTATTAAATTTAATTTTAGCATCAACCCTAATTAGGTTTGTAAATAAAATCTTCTGTTCAAATTAGGTTTGTAAATAAAATCTTCTGTTCATTGTGACTGTGCTAGTATATGCACGCAGTAGTTAATAATGCTTCCAGAAGCTGACTGTTTCAAAGCTCCCCCTTGGATAGGACAACACGAATTTCGTGGAAACAGATGTGATTGACTCTTCATTAGATTTGACACAAATATATGACAAGGGACAATCTCGGATATGCATAGGAGTCCTCCGGTTGTCTTGCATATTAACAGGAATGGAACAGATGATTATTTGTAGAAATTTAAATTTAGAGAAAAATAATCAAATCTGTTAATCAGTAGAATGTGTTAATTAGATAGTTATACATTAATTTTTTAATCATATTAAGTAAATATTAAAAAGTACATTCTTAAAAATACAAGAAAATTATGAACGTGAAATTTCATTCATTAATTTAATTTGGAAGGATTAAAAAAAATATACCAACTTCTTCAATTGATAACCATAAATGTTTTCGAAATAATTACAGTGATCAAACTCAACTTTTATGCTACAACTATAAAATGACAAGCTATGCTACAGCTAATGAATTGTCTTAAAGAAACCCTTTACAGCAGTTTCCAAAGTCTATGCCTCAGAAAAATCACAATAAAAAAACATGTCTTGGTCGACAAAGTTTCTGTTCATATAGTCCTGCAGCTGGCTCTCATCCCAGGCATCTTCGTACAATGCAAGCTGTTGATGGTTTACAAAATCGTCCTCGCTAAGCCAGTTTTCACCAAGGGATTTAAGATCCTGGTTCTCCCACAAAACCTCGAATGTTTTCTTCGTAGATACACAGACTTCGTCTTTCAAATCCAGAGCGGGGCTCGGTGGAATGCCGAGGTCGTCGTCTGAAGCCTCCACAAGATGACAAAGATCAACCTTCGCGTCGGAATCTAGGTTTTGGCGTTCATAGCTTCTAGAAATATCGGAAGCCGACGAATTATACTCAGAGTCGGAGGAGAGATTATAAGTGGAACTTGTCAGGGCAATCTCTTCCTCCAGGCTTCTCATGACTACCTTTACGAGCTCCTCATTGGGGGCGCATTCTTCGTCTTCGTCGTCGTCTAATGTTTTATCCAATTGCTGTAGACAAAGAAACCGCTCTGTTTCTTCGCCGTGGATTCGTTTCGGCTCCCGGACGACGTCAATGGCGTCCGCCAGAGCCTCGGGCTCTCGGCCGCGTTTTCTGAGCGTCTCAGACATGAATGAAAAGTTGTCCCGAGATTCGAACACGGAACACAACTGTGTTACAGAGACGAGAGAGTGATGATATTTCAATTGCAGCGGAGAACTGCTTTTCCTGCTATTTTAGCTGAGATGGGTAACAGAGCGCATTCCATGGAAGCGGATAGCGGGGTTGGCTATATATGGCTGCTACGCAGAGCGACTAAACCTTTTCTGGTACAAGCCAGGCAAAGATATGCAAGAAGCCTTATATCGAAGAGGGGGATTCGGCGGAAGATGGAGCGGTTATGCGTGGCAAGGGGATTTAAATAAAAGTGTGCAAGATTGCAGACTGCCGGTGTGGCTCCTTCTGGCTAACTCCCCAAGCTCTATTTAAATATTGCTAAAATGTTCAATCTATCGGTTCAAGACAATTTCCACCTGCTGAGGGGTTTAAGGGATATTTTTATGGAATTTGATCCGAGAGTAGAAACAGGGTTAAGTTTATCTATTGAAAATGTGCACAAAAGATACAGGGTTAAGTTTATCTATTGAAAATGTGCACAAAAGATGTTAGTAATAATGATCTTTTAATCTAAAAACTTTATTTCTTTATTTGATGGTTAGCAATAAAAGATGTTAGCATATTTTTGGTTGTCCTATCAAATTAATAAATATGATTCATTTTTCATAACTTCTTTGTATTTATCAATACCTAATACCTGTTTACTTTTTCACATTTACCTAATCATATTAAGAAATTATTTTAAAGTCATATAATTATCAAATTTAAATTATTAACAAAAATTAATATCTATTATGACTTTTACATAATTAAACCAGAAATTGAAGTGTTGAAATGTGAACCCATCATTCTACTTTGGAAGTATAAATGTCATGGAGTATGGAAGTCTGAACTGCTTTCGTATTATTTACTGTAACATGGGGTTGGTTCTTTTAATGTTTTTCATGCGCCTGTATAAAGTTTGAACTAATTTTAACGGCATGCGCTGGGTTTTAACGCCGATACCTATCAGCGTTCACCAGCCGACTTTGCGGCTGTGCTAGTTAAATATAACAAACGAAATGGTAAAAAACGTACACCCACTTTAATTTATTTCTAAAGATCCGCGGGGATTTTGAACTTGTCGTTTGTTCATATTCAAATGTTTGACCTAACTTCTACGTAGGCGATGATCCATATTAAATTAGGTTTATCTAGAATATTCTATAAAATGAAATATATCAGTGACACTTCAGCCATAACACCAGTCATCGTTTGAATTTTGAACCAGAGGATTATATAAGCATAATTAGAGTCATCGCTTGAATTTTGAAGCAATGAATTTTCTATAAAAAAAAATCATATCAATGACACTATAAGCATAACACTAGTCATTGTTTGAATTTTGAAGCCATTAAAGATGCCGTCTCGCTGAAGGCTAAATTTGACAACGACTTTCCTCCCCACTACGGTAGTTTGTGGCTATAAATTCAGGATTTTAATCCTGCGGCCAAGCCATGTTCGGCCACTTCACCATCGTCAACAGGAATTAAATATGTCTATCTTTTTATTCGTAATTTGATTTCATCACGCGTTTCCGCTTAACATATTTGGTTGTAATCTAGAAACAAAAAAAACCGTTTCAGACTTGGATTAGCGTTCTGGACCATGTAATAATTGTACCAGCTAGACTTGAAAAAATCTACACTTTACTTTGATGTTTGAACGACCAGCCAGCGCACTAGTTTGTGATTTTGTGAGCCAGACGTTCAGAAATTTCTGTTTGGTGAAGCAGTCAGATATACATGTTCAGCCAAAACGCATTCATCTATGCTGGTACACTATCCGGCCAAACCTGGCGGAAAACACATGGATTTGTTGGCCAGACAATTCTTACTACAGCTACCACCAGATACCGGAATCATAATAAGAAGACAAAGGCTGAGAGAGAACCGAATCTAGCTATAGTTCCAGGCTCATCCTCTACCTATCGACATCAGTCCGTGACCAAGAAACCATTTCCAAGAGCAATGATGTTAATACCTTTCCATATTTTAAAAGGAAACCCTATTTGATATCAGCCAGCGATAAAGGAAACATTAAGCACCATGTAGTGAGGAGATGTAAGAAGATAATTTACTCACAACATGATAATTAATGTTTCTCAGACATTTATATAGATAAACATAGTTTTAACAGAGTAGGTTATTTTTCATCTTTTATGGTATGAATCAAATTATGTTTTTATTTGAAAATAGAAAAAAAAATTGTGGAGTCAATTGGTTGTAGCTTGGATGGTTGTGGGAAATGATTGTTATCCTCCCCACCCGGATTCAATTCCAATAAAATGGCATGAATAAACTTCATAATGAGTATGTTGTAATGGCTTCGAGCCTATAACATGTTGTAATTTTAAGAAGTTTTTGTGTCGTCCGCTAGGGTTTGCACAACGTAGGGTTTCTGCACACTATATGTGCTGCCTACGGTGGCGTCAGCCCCTCCTTTGTACCAAACACCACTGCACTGTACCCACATTCCTAGTCGGTACTTTCCGCATAGTATGACATCATACGGAGGGGCGAAAAACCCCTCAAACCAGAATGTGGTAGCAAACAAGATGGATGGCGTCGGAGCCAGGCGACCCTCCATCGAACCATCGTCGCACCTGCTGCAAGAAGAATAGAGCAATGGGAAACGCATGGATATGGAAGCTGAATCGTCGCATCCAAAGGCATCTCAGAACTGGGTGCCAGGTAAATGCATACCACAAGCACCAAAAACACCGAAATATGTAATAAAATCTACAAGGGTAGGAGAACAAACGCAGTTCATAAAAGACCATGCCCTGATTGGAAAATTTTTAAGGATCTGGCCTTCCGAGACAGATCTCACAAAATGGATCAAACACTAGTGGAAACCTAAAGGGGACTATGAACTGCAACTGAGATCTAAAGGCTTCTTCACAATCATATTCTACAGCTTGGAGGACAAGGACAAGGTTTTTGAGAATGGTTCATACTTCTACAACTTGGTGAGGATTTATCTGTGTTTCTGGATAGATTGATTTAGCCTGGAGAAAGAGGAATTTTCCTTCGCCCTACTTTGGATCCTCCTGTATTCCTTCCCCCACGAGTTCTAGCTAGAGGAAATCCTAACAGGAATTAGCAACACGCAGGGAAGATATGTCAAATCCTCAGAGGCCACGAAGCAAAGAATATACAGTTCCTATGCTCAAATCTGTGTCTACACGAATATCTCAAAATCCCTCCCAGGATTGGTTACCATAGAATATTAGGACGAAGAATGGACAGAGACCATAGATTATGAGCACATCCCCTTCAAAGGTCAGATTTCCATGAACATGGGCATCTATTCAGAGACTAACCTCTCAATGCACCAATGCGGCCAACAGTAGAGGAAACATAGCAAGATGGGTTCACCGAGGTGCAAGGGCGCAAAAAGCATGCAACAAAAAAAGAAACGTAGATGGGAAACAAACAAATCCCAACCAAAAAATCCTTTGATTCCCTCAGCAAGTTACCACACATAGTGGAGGTGGAAAACCCCACAGAACAAAGGCACAGGGTAAGGGAAATGACAAGGATAAGCAAACCGTTGATCTAGTCTTAGAGAAGATCCCAGGACAAAACCCCCAAACTTATGCTAAAATAGAAGCAATCCTAGACCAGGATGATGATGACATCATAATGTAGATAGACGAAAAAGAACTTGCAGACATTGAGCTAGATTAGCTAGTCAATGCCTTCAGTCGCAAAGAAATACAATCCATTCTCATAGAACAACTCAGAAAATTCCATAAAGTCTTCATTGACTCCACGACATGAGCCACCTCATGACTTGGTGTACAACTTGAGCCCAACATAGATCCCAAGCACAACCCCGAAGAAAGAAAGAGAAGGGGTTGGAAGATGGCACAACAACTAATTAAAGAGGTAGAAAATTTCATGATCAACTCAGGGAAAATCCATCACCTCTCGGAAGGTTTTTTCGACCCCCCCCTCCGAGAGTTATAATGATGAAGATCGTCACTTGGAACATTAGACGTCTCAATGGGAGATCCAAGAAAAAGATTCTTCGAAACTGTATTAAATCGGAAAACTCGAATATCTTACTACTTCACGAAACAAAAAGGGCAGGTAGTACCGCAGAGGAAACCTTCAGAAGGTGTTGGAGGCATTGTAAATTCACCTATATTGAATACAAAGGGGTTGCTAAATGATTATCCATTCTCTTGAACCCAATCACCATTATCCTGGAACCTTTCTTCTCAATGGTGGGAACATTTACAACTAAATACATAGTCATAGGATCAGGTAAAGAATGTGTCTTAACAAATTCTTATGGTCCTCATCTCAACCAAGAAAAATAACAATTCATCAATAGTTTTGTCTACATCAACACTTTTCAGGGAAAATATCGATGGATATTAGGGTGCGACTTCAACATCATCCTCACCTTAGAGGAAAAAAGTGTGGGCAAAAAATGCCTGGAAAAGGATAGTTACAAGTTCAAGCACCTTATAGACAACCTTAACCTAATATATGTAGACACCAAGAATGGTCCTTACACTTGGACTAACAAGTGCACAGGGACTCAACACATCTCAAGTCGCCTAGATCGCTTTCTAGTTTCAGAGAACATAATTCTCAAAGGATGAATTATTGAGGCTGATATACTACCCAAGGTCGGCTCAGACCATTGGTTAGTCCAACTCTAGGTGGACACCGTGACAACTCCAAAGTTCAAACGCTTTCGCTTTGAGAAATTATGGCTAACCCACCCAGACTTCCAATAACTCTCTTGAACCTGGTGGGCCAATGAAGAAATAGAACATGGAATGTGTGTGTACAAATTCCAATAGCGCCTGAAGAATTTCAAATAATAATTACAAGACTAGAACAAAAATTCTTTTTGGAACATCTTTCTCGCAAAAACATCCCTAGAACAACGTATGGAGGAGGTACAATGAGATTCCATGGTCTCAGGCTACTCTGAAGCCTTGCTACAGGAGGAACCCACCCTGAAAAAGCATCTTGACGAAAGACACAAACATGAGGAGATCCTATGGAGGCAAAAATCTTATGTTCAATGGATTAAGGAAGGGCAAAAAAACACAAAGTTCTTCCACCACTCCATGATCCATAAAAGGCATATCAATCGCATAACAAAGATTGAGGACTCAGAAGGAAACACTCTCATGGACCATGCAAACATAGAAGAGGAACTAGTAAGATACTACAAAGAACTACTCCATGAACCCCCTGTGGATAGGACACGATCCATCAAAAGGATCACTCAGCATATCACCACCCGCATCACTATAGAGCAGAATGCAACCCTCATGAGACCGATCACACAATATGAGGTGAACTAGGCTATCAAGGAAATTCCACCGGGAAAATCCCTAGGGCCGGATGGATTCAACACGGATTTCTTCCATCACTGTTGGTCGATGGTCCACAAAGAGGTTTTTTCATTGGTGGAGTAATCCAGAACCTCAAAGAAGGTACTCTTTGCTCTTAGTGCCTATTTCCTCACTCTAATCCTTGAAGAAGAGTGTGTTACCAATCCAAATCAGCTTCGTTCAATCACACTTTGTAATGTCATAAACAAGATCATAACAAAAGGCATAGCACTTAGGCTCAAAACTATTCTCTCGTGCATCATCTCTAAGGAGTAGTTAGGTTATGTGGAGGGGTGACACATCATGGACAACAAAATCCTCATTCATGAAATCATCCACTCGCTCAAGACAAACCGCACAATAGGTATGCTCATAAAAATTTATCTTTCTAAATCCTTTGACAAACTAAGTTGGCATTACATGTACTCGGTTCTCCCATCCTTTGGGTTCAACTTGGATTGGATAGAATGGATCATGGGACTCACCTCTTCCACCTTTTTCTCCATCCTAGTTAATCGGGTTCCCTCGAAGCCCTTCTCCTCTTTACGAGGCATATGCCAAGGATATCCACTCTCGCCTTTCCTCTTTGTGATCATGGCAGAAGGGTTGGGGAGGAATCTCTCTACCTCAATTTCCAATGGAGACCTACAAGGCCTCTTTATTCATGGGCTCCAACCAGTTGTTTCCCACATCCAACGTTTTGACCATACCTTTCTCCCGAGCACCCCTACTGCTAGGGAAGCGACCAAACTTCGCACTATACTCTTAGATTTCAGCGAAGCCTCTAGAACCACCTTCAATCTAGATAAGTCAAAAGTCTTCTTATTCAACATGCCAAAAATAGTCCAACGACACATCTCCCATCTCCTTGACATCCCTGAGTGCTCCCTTCCATCCAACTACCTTGGCCTACCCCTTATGGACTCTGTATCTTGCAACACCTCCTGGAATTCCCTTCTTCTCTCAATATCCAATCGCCTCAACTCTTGGACCTTCATAACCATTAACCTTCCTGTGAGGCTTGTCCTCCTGAAATCGATGCTTCAATCTGTCCTGACCTACATGTCCTCGATCCTAGTAGTCCCCACAAATGGTCATCAAAAGAATAAGGAATCTTGAAAGGAAATTCCTCTAGAATGCAAAAAAATAGGGAAAAACCTGGGCCCTAGTCAGTTGGGATAATATTTGCAAACCCACAACCCTAGGAGGCTTAGGGCTCGACGACCTTGAGAAACTTAACATCGTTATGGGAGCGGAAATCTGGTGGCAATGGCTCAAATATCCTCATGAGATTTGGGCACAACTCAGGCGAAAAACAATATACTCTGGGCCTATAACAAGAAGAACTTATAAAGCTTGATGATCATATCCAAGGCTCCAACATTTGGAATGCATCTTGGTGAAATCGTCCACTCATTCAAAAGAACGCTTTATGGGAAGTAATAAATGGACGAAGTGCACAGTTCTGGACAAATGCCTGGCATCAACTATCTCCCCTGCAATAACTAGAAAACATGTCCCCTTACCCTACCTATTGTTGGAGTCGCCTTTCTCTAAATGCATGAAGTGTTATACTAAAGCCCAAAAATGTTGGTTTTCATGACTTCATTTGTTTCGCGTGTCTTCCCCCTAAAGTCACAATATTCCGTTGTGAGAAGTGGCGAAAAACTCCCTAAGTTTAATCACCGTTACTAAAAGACTAAGAGGGGATTATCATCTCTGAGTAGCTCGTACCCTCTCTCTTGGGAGTTACGCGTTGAATGTTTCTCAAGCCCCGGACTTGAGAAGTCGTGAAGTCATGTTAAAGTTACCCAGGTTAGTATCAAGAAACAAGTAACATTAAACCCTGGTTAGTAGCGATTGCCTCCCAAAAGGGACACACCTTCATAACCCCGATCCTCAAAGTCGCAACTTTGTTTAATTAAGCATGGATCATTAAAAGACTTAAGTTAAATCACTTCTAATATATTAGCTCATGCCATCGTAATTTCTGGTTTTTTAGGCTCAGTCTCTAGGAGCGAAAACACTCGATGTCGTGAGCGCTGAAAAGAGGATTAGCAACTAAGTGCACCAATCTGAAAGATCTAAAACAGTTTAATTAGCGCCTTAAGTGAACTTTAACACACGCGGTTTATAGATGAAGTCTTAAATGATCCTGTGTTTTTAAATGTTACGACTCGTCAAGCATTTATGGCATTTATTTGAATTTGCAGTAAGGTGACAGATAGTACGATCTCGTTTTACTTAGAAATATTTCTATTAAGAGATTTGACCGGTCTGTTGGAAAGGACACCCATGGGTTTAAATGACCAAGATAAAGAGTTTTTCCTTCATTATTTTTGTTTTCATTTCTATTTGCACACATAACCATTTCACCAGGATAACTGTTGTTTGTTCTTTTCAATTTTTTTGACAAGAGGTCCAATTGCGGGTTTCTCTATCATGGCTCCACGAAAAACATCCAAGGCAACTATCAAGAGTTTAGTTCAGGGTTTAGACGTGGTTTTTGATACCTCACCGTGGAGTATTAATGTTGTCAAGACCTGGTCATACATTTGCAACATTCTACAATCCGATTTTGTAAGTTTTTTGGATGATTCAAGTGACAATGAGAATGATGAATTATCAACCAAATACAAAATCATCACTCAAGAAGAGATGCACAAAATAGCGGGAAGGCCCCAGCTTCTTCCCTATTGTGATATGATTAGGTGGGCACTGGACCATGTGGATATCCCAACCAGAACGATTATCAACAAATAGAAGGTAATGATCGAGACTTTCAGGCCAGAACATTTACGAGCACTATATAAATTGTCACCCACACTGAACCTCACTCATAATGTTGAATTTATAGAAGGTTTCAAGAAGAAGGAGTGTGAGAAATATGCAAGAAGTTTGTTTGATCTGATCAAAGATTGGGTCTCACACCCCGCAAAATTCAGGGCCGACACTAATAGGATCCATTCAATCTCCTACTTGGAGCCACAATTCAAGTGCATAGCAATGATGCCCTACAGGTTGTATGGGAGGGAGAACACTACCCATTGTTTCCTCCCATGGGTACTGCTCATTCATACAGTTGTCGAGGGCTTCTCCTTCGACTGGGCCAAACTGTTGTCAGACAGTCTGACCAATCGAATTACCGAATATCGAGCACAAAGGCCAAGTAAGAAAGTAACTTTGTTCTTTATGTCTGCTTACATCATGGATGCCATCTGCTTCATGACACCTTTCCCATTAATGAACTAGAGTTCGTGTAGTGTACCCTTTCACTACCCAGGTTTCCCAACCTCTCAGGTTTACCATTCTGTACATGGAAGTTTACATAATTGGTACAGGAATTTTAAACACATGCATTTAAATAGAATTAAACACATTTAAAAATACAGAGTGAGACATATCTGGTTACTGCTATAATTAAACATTCCATAGAATTCAACGATAACTCTTTTAAACAGCGGAAAACATGATACAAAACAGCACAGTCATGCGAACATGATCAAAACATAACTTAGAATACTTATCTTTTATCAGCTGGAGAAATCACCAACCAAGTGCAGGCCTTCCACGAACCTCCCAGCCTTAGACCACACTGTTCATCAGCTCAATAGTAGGTCACCCCCGAGCTGGGACCGAGATCCACCCCAAGGCAAGGAATCCTAGGCTAGGCTGAGGTCACAGGGAAGATAGCACATACACATTCACCAGGGAGAAGCTCTCCCAGGAATCACCCACGCTCACTGCCCACAGACCCTCATTCCCCACATGCCTGTTCCACCCCAGGAGAGTGCACCTTCTCTGTCACCTAGACAGTTCTTCGGCTACCAGTCTCCCTTACCTTGGGTTACAGGAACAGGCCGAACCAAAATTTTCTGGGCTCTATGGTAGCTACAGGTATTTCTCTCAGGAGTCCTCTCCTCCCTCTGCGCACTCCCTCACCTGGAGGAGTCGCTCACAGACCAACAAGCCTCACGCATTCCAGTACTGCGCGGTCACAACAATCCACAGGAAACACAAACAAATGCTGCCAACAACGGGGTTGGCAATCACAGGATGATCTCATGGTGATGATTTCAGAGAAGACTTCACACACAAGCTAGCTCAGTTTTCCCCGAACAACCAGGGATTCTTTCACTTGAGTTCAACACAGGGATTCCTGGTTCAGGAAATGCTCTCTCAGGATTGCCTGGAATAGACACGGACTCATAGTTCTGGACAGGGTAAACACGGTTTTCCTCTGTTGAACACCGCTAATAGTTTTCGAGATGAATCAGGATATCCGATAGAGGTCATACTCGTTCCACGCACAGGGATTCGGTTCAGAATGGAGGAGCATCCCCACCCACGGTTCAGTTCAGGGCTTATATTTGCATGCACCAGGGTTGACACTTGTCACCCTGGGAACTGCATGCGTTCCATCTGTACACCTTCCTCCCACCACTTGGGGAATCATGGGTCCTTCAAAAGGACATAGGATAACATAATGTGCACATGGATTTTTAGGAATAATATTAAAATATTATTCCAGGCCCAAGCCCCCTAGGCTTAGCCCCTAGGCTCCTCACTCAGCCCCTTTCCCACCTTCCAACCCTTGATCCCTTACCCACTCTGTGGACGCTCAGTCCCCCATCACTCATTCATCGTGGTCGGTCTGCACTGGCGGTATTTATATTTTATTAATTGACCTGCATATATACAAGTACATCAACAGGCTCCTGGCCTTCAACACTTAGGCTCCCTAGCCTAGCCAAACTCATAAGCCTACAACTTATACAAAACTTGGCTCACCAGCCTATAGAACATATTTACAATTCTTTGCATATAACATGATCTACAGTGGGGCTCGGCCTTGGGGACACTACAATCCCCCTCCCCTTATTTTTGCACTATCCTCAGTGCAACTTACACTGCCTCGGCATGTCCTTCAAAATTTTCAAAAATATGCGGGTACTCTGCCCGCATAATATCTGCATGCTCCCATGTCACGTCCTCAGGACTGTACCAGGTCCACTGGACTTTTACAAGCTCTATGGCTCAATTTCAAAGCTGCTTGTTTTTCCTGTCCAATATGCACACAGGATGCACTTGCAGGACACCTTCTGGTTCCACCTGAATCATAGTCCAATCGATAACATGATTAGCATCAGGTACATATTTCTTAAGCAGTGAAACATGAAACACATTATGTACAGTCATAGATGCAAGTAATGCAAGCATGTATGAAATTGGCCCGATCCTTTCCAAGATCTCAAATGGCCCACAAAATCTTGCTGCCAACTTGGCGCAACTTCCCAATTTCAAGGAACTCTTGTTAGTTTTCACTTTCAGGAAAACATGGTCACCCACTTTGAATTCTCTATGGGTTCTGTTACTATCAGCATAACTTTTCTGCCTGTCCTGGGCATCTTTCAAATTCTGTTTGATTTTGATCATCTGATCTTGCATCTCTTTGAGTAGTTCAGGTCCAACTACTATTTTGTCAGCTGGATTATCCCAGCTCACTGGAGTGTTGCACTTTCTACCATATAGTGCTTCGAATGGGCTCATCTTCAGAGATGCATGGTACCCATTATTGTAGGTGAATTCTACCAAATGCAGGTAGTCTTCCCACCTTGATGGCTTATCCATCACATACATTCTCAGCATGTCTTCGATTACTCTATTTACTCTTTCTATCTGTCCATCAGACTTAGGATGATACGTTGTACTAAAGTTCAGATTCGTTCTAAATCCTTTGAACAATCCTTTCCAAAAATTCGAAGTGAATTTCGGGTCCCTATCAGACACAATTGTCTTAGGAATTCCATGGAAGCGTGCAACTTCTTTTAAAAAGATATCGGCAACATCTACTACTCCGTGGGTGGTTTTCATTGGAATAAAATGGGCAGCTTTAGTAAGCTTATCCACCACCACCATAATTGAATCATGATGCTTTCTTGTTCTGGGAAATCCTGTGATAAAATCCATGGGTACCACATCCCACTTCCACTCAGGAATAGGTAAAGACTGCAACAACCCAGCTGGGTGTCTGTGTTCAGCCTTGATCCTCTGGCATTCCATACATCTGGCGATGTATTCATCAATTTCCTTCTTCATACCTGGCCAAAAATAATGGATTTTGACTGCTGCCACAGTCTTTTGATACCCAGGATGACTAGCATAAGCCACATTATGCATTTGTTTTAGAATTGCCAGCTTCAATTCTCTGTCATTAGGTACATACACCCTGTTTTTGTAAAGAAGTAAATCATCAGTTCCCAAGGTATAACTTTCCTTGGTTTGTGTTTTCTCATGTTGTTGTAGCTTTGCTACCAATATTTGATACTGCAAATCAACATTTGCAGCTTCAAGAATTTCATCTTTCAATTCAGTTCCGTACATGCTAATGGCTGTAGCATGTAATTCATGCACTTTTCTGTTGAGTGCTTCAGCCACCTTATTGTCTTTCCCTTTGATATACCTGATATCAAAGTCATATTCACACAGAAATTCCAGCCATCTAATTTGTCTAGCATTTAAGGTTGGCTGATCAAATAAATATTTCAGACTGTTGTGGTCTGTTCTTCATTTGAATTTCTTTCCCATGAGGTAATGTCTCCATTTCCTTAAAGCATGGACAACTGCTGCCAGCTCTAAATCATGAGTGGCATAATTCTTTTTGTAAGTTTTAAACCTGCGAAGTAAAGCAATGCATATATATATATATTCTTAAGCAATACAAAAATTAATCAATGGATCATACACAGAATACACAGAGATCTTTACCGGAAACCCTCAACCGGGAAAACCTTTCTTTTTCATTATATCGAATTTCACCATTCGCCATACAATATATACAATGTTTTTAGGTATTCCGTAGATACCAAAACCCTAATCCCTTAATCCGGGATTAATTTACAAATCAGCTAAAAATAGCAAATAACCATACGGACTGCCAGACGCAGTTGTTGTAGCGCACCCACACACACACACACATGCAAAGAATATAACACATACCCAACACTTTTCATGCTCTTTCATCTTTTGAGATTCATAGCAAACTACAAATCCTTCTTGGCTGAGAACTCCTCCCAGCCCCTCCTTACACGCATCTGTGCATACTACACAATCCTTACTTGGATTGGCAATCTTCAGGATTGGAGCACTAGTGAGTAGCTGCTTCAATTGCTGGAAGCTGTTCTCACATTGTTCAGTCCACTAGAACTTCTTCTCCTTCTTTTGCAAGGAAGTGATAGCATGAGCTATCCTTGAAAATCCAGCTATGAATCTCCTATAATAACTTGCCAGACCCATAAAGGATCTAACTTCTGTTACATTTCTTGGTGTTGGCCACTCTTGAATGGCCTTTACTTTCTCAGGATCCACAACAATTCCTTCCTCGGATATAATGTGTCCCAGATAATGGATCTGCTTTTGGTAAAATGAGCACTTGCTCAATTTTTCATACAACTGGTGTTCTCTCAACACCTGCAGCACCATTCTAAGATGTTGTTCATGTTCTTCCTTTGTCTTGGAGTACACCAAGATATCATCCAAGAAGACTATGACGAACTTGTCCAGATAATTTCTTAACACTCCATTCATTAAGCACATGAAGACAGTAGGCGCGTTGGACAGTCCAAACGACACCACAATGAACTCATAGAGATCGTACCTTGTCCTGAAGGAGGTATTGCTGATGTCTTCATCCTTTATCCTCACTTAGTGATATCCAGAGAGAAGATCTATTTTCGAAAATACCTTCGCATCCTTCAACTGATCAAAAAGATCATCAATTCTTGGCAAAGGATACTTGTTTTTGATAGTGAATTTATTCAACTGCCGAAAGTCAATGCACAATCTCAGCGTTCCATCTTTCTTTTTCACAAATAGGACCAGGGCTCCCCACGGTGACACGCTGGGACGAATATACCCTTTCTTTAACATCTCTTCGAGCCACAGTTGCAACTCCTTCAACTCTGGTGTGCTCATTCTATAAGGAGCCTTTGAACTTGGAGCTTCTCCAAGCATCAGATTTATAGAAAAATCGATGTCCCTCTTTGGAGGTAGTCCAGGCACCTCCTAAAACACGTCCTTGAATTCTTTGAGCACCCTGTGGTCTTCTAGATTTGAGACCATATCTTGGAATACTTCTTCCACCCGAGCTACAAATAATTGACAGCCTTTCCGGTAACATTTCTTCAGCTGCATAGCTGATATTTCTCTAACAGCCACAACTCTGGGAATTCCTTGGACTGTTACATGGTTTCCTTTTTCGTTCAGACATGTAAACCTCTTGTTTTGACAATCCAGAAGGGCATGGTGCTGGTCCAACCAGTCCATCCCAATTAATCAGTCATATGAACCTAAAGGCAGAATGTTCAATTCATCCTTAGTGCTCATTCCTTTCATGTCCACTGAACAGGACTTAACCAATTCAGTGACCTTCCTCTTGGTCCCTATGGCTAACTGCACTAACCAAGACTTCTCATGTTTGCTCCTCGTTAGATGCAAACTTTCGACCACCCTAGGGTCTACATAACTATGGATAGCTCCTGAATCAATTAAAATAACAAGTGGTCGATTGTTGATCATACCTTCCACTTCAATCATGTGTGATTGAAATTCTTCTTGCTTGTAGTCCAGGGATACGTAGATCCTCAACATTCTGCTGCCCATATCCTCCACTGTTTTAGCTTGCTGAACAGTATGGACAGTTCTTGCTTTGTCTTTCCTATGGGGGCAGTCTCTATACCTATGATTCCCTTTACAGCCCCAACACTCCATGGGTGGAGGCCTTGACATTTGTTCACTCCCTTCAACTTTCCTGGGCTCTTTAAAAGATGACTGTCCCCAAGGACTGTTTCTGAAAAAGGAAGGATTGCTTCCCTTCTGCCTCTGTTCTTTCTTAAACCTCTTCTGGTTATCCCAAGCCTTCTGAAAGATAGGCTTTTCTCTCTAATGTTCATATAGGCATTTCGCCCTTCTTATGGTTTCTTCCATGGTCTTAGGATCATCGTATTGAATCTTGACACCAATGGAAGGTGGCAGTCCACTCAGATACCTCTGAATTTTGACAGCCTCATCCTTGATGAATGGAACATACTTTGAACAATAGTTCCAGAAAACTTCGTTCATACTCATCAATGGTCATGTTGCCTAGTTTGAGTTCGAAGAACTCCTTCATCTTTCTATCATAGTACCTTTTAGTCAGGTATTTCTTCTCGAAATACCTCTTGAATTCCTTCCAAGTAACCTCTTTCTCCTTGATGTGCTATACCTGCAAAAACTGACCCCACCACATAGATGCCTTTCCTTTCAGTTGGTACATTGCAATTCTTCCTTCTGCATGAGCAGAATAATTCTGTAGCTGAAAATATTTCTTCATGCCAAGCAACCATGTCTCATCATCTTCCTCCCTCTTATGCTCCCCATCAAATGTTGGAGGCTTAATTTTATTCATTTCTCCTTTCAATTCCTCCCTTCCAGATTTATGATGTTTTTTGGTAGGTGATGGGCTTGAACTGTTGTGTGTCTTACTGCCAGAATGTTTTTGGGAGCGACTGTGATGTCGGATACCACTCCTCGACCTGCTTCTTCTCTCATGAGTTCTACAACTCTCCATCGTACTTGAGTCTCCTCCTTTCTCAATTTTCTTCTCTATTATTTCCAGACTCTGTATGAATCTTAAGTTTAATTTCCCTTGCCGATCTCTGACTTTCATGAGATTTCGGCTATCAGCTCGACGTTCCTTAGACTCTCTCTGTAACCATTCAATGATTTTCATCATATGTTCTTCCTTATCCATCTCTTTTCCATGCCCATTAGAGTGCGATCCCTCGACTCCCTGGTTAACATCCTTTCCTTCTTGATCATCTTCCATTTCGGGAATAATTGGCATTCTTCCCCACTCCATACTTGGTGTTGATTATCTGGAGTTTTGGCCCTTGTTGAACTCTGCACACGCACTGTGCAATTGAATTCAAAATTTGTCAGGCCATTTAATCTTTATGAACAATCCGCAACATTCATAATTAATACGAACAAGAACGAAAGATATTTCATCCTCACAAAGTTTTCTGAGTTTTGTATGGCTCTGTGTTTTTCGGGTGTCCGAGACTTCAATTCAGTTATTTCGGGACTTCCAGTTTTGGAGTTTCGCAACTCCTTATGTCGAGGTTTACTATCCTCTCGGATTCTCGATCTCTGATGACCCTTTTTATGTGCTAGCCCTCCTAAGCCTAGCCCTTGACTCATATGACCATGCGCCCCGACCGTGGTCATTTCCCTCTCGTGACTACTCCTATCAGAGTTTCGGCACTTGCGCTGTCAATAGGCGCATGTCTTCGCAACCCCCGATTCTCCGATATGCCTTAGTCCTCCAAGCTCAACCTTGGCCGATGTGACCGCTGAATCGTGACCCTGACCTTATCCCTTATCGGGGTTCGGGGTTTAGCAAATATGAATGCGTCAAAACGCTTGACAGCGGAATCCCTGATTTCTCGATTTTCGATGGATGACTTTTCTATCGGGACTTTCCTTATTTGCTTTTATACTGGCTCGCTCCCTTGGCTCAGCCTCTGGTCCATAGGACCATACTATATGACCTCCACCCTACTCCGTCGGGTTTTCAGCGATTTCAATATCATGCTCATACGCTCATGGGATCTCCGATGGGTCCCAATCGTTGTCTTGTCAACAGTCCTTTCTCTTGTTGCTATAATTCTGCCACCTGTCCTCCTGACATTCGGTGTGGCCCCACACACCTAATCCTTATCGGGAAATCGCGTATCGCGATTTTCCCATGCACGAAATCTTTGCCTCCGGAATATCCGATTCCCGATTCCCGATATGCCGACGCGCCTTTCGCTTTAACCCTTCGCGGTCAAGCTAGGTCCATGTGACCTGCGTTCATATGACCACAGTCATATGATTCTGTCGGGTTTTTGGGGTTCAGAGTTTCAAAGCGTATGCCTCACTCGTCACCGGGGTTCCCGATTTCCCGATGAACCTTAATCACCGATGGATTTACTCCTTGTCGGGACTTTCCCCGATGGAAGATCTCTGCCACGTGTTCCCTAATATAAACGGTTCGGATCTTTTCGCGAATTCGTGGATCGCGATTTCGTGTGACAAGATTTCCACGTGCTCGAGAACTCCGATTCTCTGAGTTCCGACTCTTTCCAGGATTCTGACACGTGTACTCCCTGGAATTCTACGGCTATGATCCCTCCTTGGGTTTTCGAGAATCACAGGGTCTCGATTCACTTGAGTTCTAATATCCCGATGTTTCTTCAAGACTTCTCCTCTACCCATGAGGACTTAAGTCCTGTGCAACTTCTGTCAACTCAGATGGTTGACGGGTAAATCCACAGGGATCTTACGACTCACGATCCTCCCGAGTAAAATTCTGGTACAACATTCGAAAGTTTTGAATCTTGTGCACCTTCTGCAGATCTGACGGTTACAAGGGTTTGCCTTCCCTCCCGAACAGATCCGATGGTTCTCTCACCATAAGTGTAGAAACCTGTCTTCCTGTGGTCGTATACCATACCAGCTATAGTTTCACAGCACCGTTAAACCTCCTGAGCTTATAAACGTGGTCAAGCAACTACTTGACGCACTGGGACAAACCAACATCCGAAATTGGCCATTCCAGGCCCAATTTCTCCTCACATTTTCGGTCCAAAGACCGCTCCACTGGCCCATCTAGGCTCAGTGTCGTAACCTTGGCTCTGATACCAATTTGTAGTGTACCCTTTCACTACCCAGGTTTCCCAACCTCTCAGGTTTACCATTCTGTACATGGAAGTTTACATAATTGGTACAAGAATTTTAAACACATGCATTTAAACAGAATTAAACACATTTAAAAATACAGAGTGAGACATATCTGGTTACTGCTATAATTAAACATTCCATAGCATTCAACGGTAACTCTTTTACACAGCGGAAAACATGATACAAAACAGCACAGTCATGCGAACATGATCAAAACTTTACTTAGAATACTTATCTTTTATCAGCTGGAGAAATCACCAACCAAGTGCAGGCCTTCCACAAACCTCCTAGCCTTAGACCACACTGTTCATCAGCTCAACAATAGGTCACCCCCGAGCTGGGACCAAGCTCCACCCCAAGGCAAGGAATCCTAGGCTAGGATGAGGTCACAGGGAAGATAACACATACACATTCACCAGGGAGAAGCTCTCCCAGGAATCTCCCACGCTCACTGCCCACAAACCCTCCATTCCCCACATGCTTGTTCCACCCCAGCAGAGTGCACCTTCTCTGTCACCTAGACAGTCCTTCGGCTGCCAGTATCCCTTACCTTGGGTTACAGGAACAGGCCGAGCCAGAATTCTCTAGGCTCTATGGTAGCTACATGGATTTCTCTCAGGAGTCCTCTCCTCCCTCTGTGCACTCCATCACCTGGAGGAGTCGCTCACAGGCTAATAAGCCTCACGCAGTCTAGTACTGCGCGGTCACAACAATCCACAGGAAACACAGACAAATGCTTCCGACAACGGGCTCGGCAATCACAGGATGATCGCATGGTGATGATTTCAGAGCAGACTTCACGCACAAGCTAGCTCATTTTTCCCCAAACAACCAGGGATTATTTCACTTGAGTTCAACATAGGGATTCTTGGTTTAGGAAATGCTCTCTTGGGATTGCCTGGAACAGACACAAACTCATAGTTCTAGACAGGGTAAACACGGTTTTCCTCTAGCGAACATCGCTAACAGTTTCCGAGATGAATCGGGATATCAGGCAGAGGTCGTACTCGTTCCACGCACAGGGATTCGGTTCAGAATGGAGGAGCGTCCCCACCCACGGTTCAGTTCAGGGCTTACATTTGCATGCACCAGGGTTGACACTTGTCACCCTGGGAAATGCATGCGTTCCATCCGTACGCCTTCCTCCCACCACTTGGGGAATCACAGGTCCTTCAAAAGGGCTTAGGATAACATAATGTGCACATGGATTTTTAGGAATAATATTAAAATATTATTCCAGGCCTAAGCCCCCTAGGCTTAGCCCCTATGCTCCTCACTCAGCCCCTTTCCCACCTTCCATCCCTTCATCCCTTGCCCACTCTGTGGACGCTCATTCCCCCATCACTCATTCATCGTGGTCGGTCTAGACTGGCGGTATTTATATTTTATTAATTGACCTGCATATATACAAGTACATCAACAGGCTCCTGGCCTTCAACACTTAGGCTCCCTGGCCTAACCAAACTCATAAGCCTACAACTTATACAAAACTTGGCTCACCAGCCTATAGAACATATTTACAATTCTTTGCATATAACATGATCTGCAACGGGGCTCGGCCTTGGGGACACTACAGTTGGGCTCCATCTAATACAAAGCCTATTCATGTCTACCACTCGAAGCTTTGGGAGGACAATGCCAAAGAATTCATTTACGAAATCTTGAACTTGGTAATGGTGTCATTGCGCATCGCCATCTTTAGCCATCCACTGCCTAGAATTTCGAATAGCATAGCGACCAACCTGAGTAACATGGAAGATTGGTATATAGAGGAAAAATTTTCATATATCAGGATTTTCGGCACCTCTGTTCCTCCATATGCTCTGCCGCTATTTTTTCCAGATAAGTTATTGTGTCGCGAGATCGCGAGGTAGACTATGCTCGACGGAATAAGAAAAGAGCTCAAAGGAGTATCAAAGAAGGTATGGTCGCGCTTCCCCATTCATATTGGCGCATATTCCTTGTTAGATTTTGGCCATGCCAAATCCGAGGCTATGGTTTTAGAAGAAATGAAGCTAGTGGACATTGAGTTTAAGAAGCACGACCCTACTAAGGTTGTGAGCAATAACTTGGAGAGTTGTGGCCTAAAGAGATATAAACATGAGGATTCCCCTCATGATGAAATATTCTTGGGTGCGAGGTCCTACTCAGAAGTCCTGAGTCGGATTCAAGCCCTGCCACCCAGAGATAAGTCCGATTTCTTTAAATTCCAAGAGCACCGACATAGTTGTATCCCTCAGATTTTACAAGGTGAAACCCCAAAGCTTCTGGTCACACAACAAATGGGGGTCAAAGATTCAAAGGTATCGAGTCCTAACAATGCAAAGAACCAAGAAAAAAAAGGGGAGGCCGAAACCTCAGGGCGAGGAGCCAAAATACCCTACCAACAGGAAGGAAACCCCGAAAAGGGTAGGCCAAGTAAGCAGGCCCAAGTTCAAGCAGAGATGACCTCGAAGGGGTCGGTCGACTCATTTCTGCTCATGTCAAACAAGTCGGCCATAGATTATGCCCCAAAACAACCATCCAAGAAAATCAGTAGTCTGATCGCCATTATCACACCCTTACAATTCAAAAATGGGGATCCCGATGTGGGGTGGATCTTCAATGAAGAAATGACACCCATTTTCGTAGAGGAGCTGCCTCCTAATGAATTTTTCTTTGATAAAAAAAGGAAGGTCATGGTGAGACAAGGATTATATCAAAGGGAGGGTGTAGTGGCTAAAAAATTTAAAATCATGATAGATGGAAAGGCCGCAAAAGAGGAAGAATTCATAGATGAGATAGTATGAACACTAGGGGATTATGCTACAACAAATCAGTACTCAGTTGGAACTCTGAAATCCCAGTTGAAACCAAAGAACCTCTTGATCAACAATTTATAAGCTAAAGTGGCTATTGTTGAAGCGAATGTCAGGGACGAGATGAGAAAAAGCCTTCAGCAAGCCCAAATATCCGATTTGCATGAGATTGAGAAGATCAGATCCAACCTTCCGTAGGTGCACCAGTCGACGCAAATTAGCCAAACATAGGTAAGCCAACATGGGCAACAAATTATAGAGTTATAATCAAAATTGGATGGGACCGAGAATCAAGTTTTAGACATAAAAATGTTCAGATACCAAGCCACCGATATCCAAAATAAGGTATTAACGGATCAACAAGACTTGCTTGTAAAAGTAGGAACCATTCAAAACCATTTCCAGATGATAGATCCAGTGTTAGAAAATATTTCTTTGAGAGAAAGAGAAGTCGGGGCATCTCGGGTCGCTTTCCAAGATGTTTTTATAGCTATGACAAAGATAGAGATGGTCAACAACTCCAAATTATCCATCGCAGAACAAACTAGAGGAAATATGTTGTTGAAAGTCTGGGAGCAGAATATATCAGAAAGCAGGGGGAAAGTTAATGAAGTGATGAATTCTTGTGAGGAAATGTTCGCCTTGATAAGTAAAAGTTTGTTAGACCTTGAAAAGGAAGGCAGTGTTGGGACGCTGGGAAAAATGAATAAAGATAAACACCTACTAGTCATCAAAGAAAACATGGAGAAGGAACAAGTGGAGATATCCCAGATAAGCCAGGTCGATATGGCCCAAGTGGACAAATGTCTAGTACAGGCAAGTTTACAATTATGCTCCATCATCCCGGAAGACTGACAAGTAGGGAAAAGGTTTCCGCAATTGGCGAAAAGCTGTTACACCTTTGAGGCAATAAACCAAATAGAGCCTTCTAGGTTAACATCCCAGTTGGTGGAAAGGTGTGTCATTTTCATCAAGCAGGTGAAGGGGCAGGTTTCTAGTGCTAAATAATGACAAATGTCAACCCGTTATATTTCTAGAGCCATAAGAGAAGAGAAAGAAGGTGCTCTGCCCTTACGAGGGAAGACAGATATAAGGAGATGAAACACTCCATTTTCTTTATTTGTAACTGACAAGTTTCAAGAATGATGAAAATTCTAAATGTTTAGAATGTTTGTTTAAATAGGCATCGAGGAAGAGATGAAATGGGATTTTTTGGTGATAGATTGTAATAGAGAAATTTCTTTTGAGCCAGGATTAATACAAAGAGAATTGAAGACTCCATATTTCATCAAGATTGAGTTATGTGTTTTCCTCTGTTATTTCATGTTTCATGTCATTTTTTACATATATGTCTTTGATGAATGTTTAGCTGCAATTTAGTATAACTTCTACTATGGTGATCAGTCTCTAGTTATCTAGTTATTTATAGTTTTTCCTCTGTATCGGCTACTAGAAGGTACAAGACCTATGAATTACTTGGATCTCTATATTATATGCTTTCATCAAAGTATTCCTTTCCTTTCTTCTTATGCTACAACATGGGATTCTTCTGAAATTGATGCCCCACATTGTTGATAGCTCTATATTTGCATACTCGGTCTCAAGATTTTAACTTAGTTACGGAAAAAAGCCTTCGATTTTGTTAAACCCTTTGTTTGGCTTCAATGAATTTTCCTCGTATAATCTAAAATTGAAATAAGCATTTTAAAACATCAACCCTCTTTTAAAAGCTATTTTCTCCCCATGACTGTACCCGTTGTAAGGCAACCCAACATCGAACATGACCTATCGGGTCAAACTAGCATCGTTTTGAATCTTTTCGATACCATACTTAAGACTGCCATCACTCGAACATTCATGGTCTTCCATCGAACAAGATATCAGTATTCAAGAATATTTGGAAGTTAGGCAAAGACAACTTAGAGATCGGTTATAGCCTCATCCCCCGAAGTTGTCTCCCCTCTTTTCTTTTACTCTTTTCAGATGCTTAAACTCTATAATTTATAGCCTTAAGTGTAGACTTAGGACCAACACCTACCTTCGAGACTTAAGAGATCTCAAATTTGTTGACCTATGGCTTGAAAACCAGCATAATAACCCCTGGCGTAGTTGCAAAATGCTACCTCAGGATCTTCATCTACTAGACAATGTTGAGATTCTTCCTTCACAAGAAACAATGGGTAACAGAAAAATCCGCATTAGCAAGGACAAGGATATCCTTCATTGGGAGTACTCAACAATGGGCACTTTCACGATCAAGGAGGCCTATCAGCTTCAAGAGAATTTTCAAGCATAGGAAAAAGATCACATATGGCACATAATATGGAAGACCAAACTATGGCCAAAGGTTTCTACGTTTATGTGGTTCCCGATTCATAATAAGATCCCCACCAGGGACAAATTAAGGAAAAGAGGCTTTATAGGGCCTTCAATATGCCATATTTGTAAGCAACATGAACAAACCATGGAGAATTTATTCAATCAATGTCACGTTAGCAATCAGATTTAGGACCAAGACACTATCATCATGAGGAAAAAAAAGTTTGACAGAACCAACATCCTAAACACCTTAAGGAATTGGGGCTCTGGGGATTATCAAAGCCCGATTCTAAAAATAATTTGGCAACTTCTATCGGGGCTTATCATTTGGAAATTGTGTAAATAAATAAATAGGAATATCTTCCACTCTCAACTCTCCCACCTCTCAGATGTTAGGGACAAAATCACTGCCATCATTTGGGAAACAGTTCAAATTCAGCCTCAGAATCCAGAGGACTTCCCAGATGCTCTTCTGGAATTAAACGTTCTTTTCACTTGGAAGAATTCCTCTCAGACTCCCCAACCCCTCAGCCCCTAAATATCGTTCTTCACCTTTCTAGAGGTGCCCCCCTTCAGGGTTCTAGAAGTTAAACTTCAATATACCTTCCAAGGGTAATCCAAAACAGGCAGGCTACCAAGTGGTCATTAGAGATAATGCAGGGAAAATAAAGTCCCTCAATTTAGGATTTCTATGGCATGATACAAACAAATTGGTTGAGATCTGGGGCCACGTAAAATTCGTCCAACTAGCTCGTAGTCTCAACTTGTAGCCCCTAATTGTAGAAGGAGATTCACAACTCATCATCTCTTTTTCTACCAAAGTTCTCCAAGGTTCGGATCTAGAAAAATCACTCCCTGCTAGCACCTTCTAAGTCCTCTCTCCCTTCTACAAGCCTCACTAGTTCCTCCCTTCACTATTGTCCCCTCACATGTCAAAAGGGAGGCCAACAAAGTATTTGATCAACTAGCCAATGAAGGTGTCAATACCTAAGAAGAGATCCTCATATTTAATACCTTGGATCAAAAAAACTCACAAATCCTACATAAGTGCCAAGAAATGGGTCTACAAGACTTCCTCTCCTCGGATGGGGTGACACATGGGCCACATGGGCCACATGCATCATTGGATGGGGAGATCATGAGGGCATTTAAATCCTCTCTCCGCCACCCTCCTTCCATGTCCATTCACGATGGTTCTCATGCATAAGAGCTAAGCCTTAGTGCGTCGGGCCTTAATGGAAGCCTAGGCTTGACTCCTCGGCTTCAGTACGATCTTTGAGGTTGCCATCATGCCTGCACTAATGGCTACCAGAGACATCAATGCCTCTACCCTCTTGGTATTTTCACTGTGCAGGAAGTGTTATATGGGGCACTTGGGCCCAAATTCCAGCATCATTTGGCTATTCCTATTCTGAGACTCAGCCTGCTCAGCTGGTTTTTCTGCTTTCTTGGTGCCTTGCGTAGCCATGCCATGAGAACAATGACATTCCCATCGAGGGTCTGCCTAATATAGTAGGTTTGGACGACACAACCGCCGAGAGCCTGCCTCTCGAGATCTCACGCTAGGTGGATACCATCTGGGCTCTTTGAAGAAGAACTGGTATGTGCAGGCTCTCCTTCAAATCCTTGGCCACACCATGGCCCGAGACTTACCTCTCGAACTCCAGTTCCATATGAGGACCATCTTGGATTCTCTAGGAAAAATTGGTTTGCGCAAGCTCATCAACACCCACGTCTCCCCAGTAGTGAGTGTCTCCAAGGGGGATGCTCGGTGGAAGAAGAATTTCCTCCCAATTGGGTGGAATTATTTCCTTTCCTTCCTTCAACTTCCTTAGAGCACCATCCCACTACTTGCACCACCAGTCCATTACAGGAGTCAGTTTCTACTGGATGTATAATGGAAGAAGAAGCCTTACCTATGGAGGACCACTCGAGGTGCAATTTTGTTTCCTCCATGGAAGCAGACCCCATCACAGATGTTGTTGCTTCCTTTGACTCCATCGCTTCCACTTTGGAGAAGAGACAAGCTCAATAGGACCATAGTCCCCTAGCTCCAGATTCCTACAGACTCACGGACGACCACCTGGTTTTAATCTTTGAAACGAGGAGTGACTTGGTCAAGCAGTAGGGCTACTAGAGTTTCGTCAATAAACGTCTCGATGCCATATAGGGTTTCTTGTCAAGCGATCCTGAGAAGAGTCATTTCCTGACGTGTTGTCAACCCTTCACCTTCAGACTCCGTCAAGATGGAAGCCCTACCTCATCGCATGCATAACTTCTCACAGGTTTTCTTCTTTGGGTTAATGGCTAAATTTTTGCAAATTTTGCCGATGCTAGTCTCTGGTTCAGGTTCGATAGGCTCACAAATGATATTCTTTGCTTCAGGTCAGGGCACCCAGTCCATTGCCTATTTTGGTTTCCAGGAGAATGGAAGAACAGGTGGCAAGTCCCCTTGTTGTATGTTAACAGTTATCATTTTTTTCTTTAAGTTTTGGAACTGTGAACAATTGTCACTCCTATTCATTTTGGTTTCCACTACGATTGCATAAAAATTGGCTGACTATCATGTATATGTGGACACGTGATATCATATATATGTGGACACGTAAGTTTTTTTCTTTGGCAAGGTAATAAATAAATAAAATATTTAAAAAAAAAAAAATTGGCTTCTAACTTATATGTACTGAAAAGTTGCCTTTCATTCAAAATTGAAAAACAACTACCATTTCATGTGGATATAACCCTTAAAGAAAGATAAATATGAAAAGTTTTGATTTCAAATATGGGACAACACAATAGTGATGGGTAATGTTATGAAAACAAATTTACATTCATAATAATAGTTTTTTTTTTTTTTTTTAATTTTACAATTTTCTAATATTTCTATATTAAAATCTTATTTAAATTTTATAAATTTTTAAAAGGAGTATAAAAGTTTATTCAAATTTTATAAAATTTTAAAAGAAATATATCCACATTGATTAATTTTGAAATGAAATATAATTCTAATAAATTGATGTATACTTAAAAAATCATTAATAATAAATAAATTGAAGTAAGATATTAAATATTTAAAAAATAATTTTAAAAAGAGTTAAACTAATTTCATTGGTCTACGAATAAATAGAAGATTATATGATATCTTTAATAATAAATTTTTATTAATCATTGGAGAAATAAATTCATAAGGATTTCAGCCTATTTTATGTAATGCATTTTCTTTCTTATTTTAATTTCCACATACATTAATTTTATTTTCCAAACTAAATCCATATTTTAATGAAAAAAGAGTTAATAATATTAATAGAGGATGGGGGGCTTTATTAGAGAAATAATAATAATAATTTTTCTAATAAAGCCCCCCCTTACTAGAGGGTGGGAGGGGGGCGGTTTTATTAGAGAAATTGCTTTATAGTAAGGGTGGGAGGGGGCGGCTTTATTAGAGAAATTGCTATCTTAGAGAAATTATTATTATAATTTCTCTAATAAAACAATTTCTCTAATAAATCCCCCCCCTTACTAGACGGTGGGAGGAGGGGGCTTTATTAGAGAAATTATTATTATAATTACTCTAATAAATCCCCCCCGTCTATAAAG
>ML778888.1:758919-782354 GCA_009831015.1 Picea engelmannii
TGATTCAATTTTAATTTTACTTAAAGAGATTTAAATATATTTTATTTATTTTAAGTTCCATAAGTAAAAGTTGATTTGAGAGATAAAGTGAATCCGTAAAAATAATTGTTACATATTTTTTCTCTTCTTTTCAATATGAGCACGCCACCACCTATTCCAAAAACTCATTCTAACAAGGGGAGGCCCCCCAAAATCACCCTAGAGATCCTTTACGATTATATAGAATCAGTAGAAAAAATAAGAGAAGAGAGAGATGTCAAAATCCAAATAGAATTAGAAACATTAGAAAAAAGGAGTGAAGAAAGAGACATAAAACTCCAAATAGAACTAAAAGCAATGATTGATAAAAAAATTAAAGATACCATTCAAACTGAAATAGAGGATAGATTCTTAGGGTTAAGGAGTGAGAATTGCAGACAATGAAGAATATAATTCAAGAAATGAAAAAATATAAACAATATCAACCCAAGAAGGAGGGGTCAAAGAAAATCACAACTTGAGAGATAGGATTAAAGAGCTACAAGAAAAACTAACCAACAATTTGACCCTCACAAATATGGAAAACAAATTGGATAGCAAACCCATCAAAGAATAAATGAATAAACTAATTGAACTAGACCATGAGCGTAACAAAAGATCCTTGAACCTCATAATTTTTTATATTAAAGAACAATAAGAGGACAATAAGCTAGCAATAGTAAAAGAAGAATTAAAAAATAAATCACAAATTGATAAAACTTACCTTATAGAAGCAAAAAGGCTAGGAAAAATAATTGATCACAAAGATAGGTTGATCCGTGTCAAAGTAAGTTGTAATGACCATAAATATAACATACTTAGTAATTCTCTGAGCTTAAAAGGGTCAGAAATATTTGTAAATGAAAATCCCATTCCCGAAGACGAAGATGAATTAAGGAAGGAAGTTCAAAAGGTAAAAGAAGCCAGGAAAGAAGGAAAATGGGCAATAATTAGAAATCGAAAAGCTATTGTTAGTGATAGAGACCAGAAGGATAATAATAAATAGGAACACTCAGGATCCTTTTTTGGAGTTGTCGTGGCTTTCCATGGTGCAAAGGTCCTATGATAAGTTGGATTTTGAGTGATATTGATATTATCTATCTAGCTGAAACTTGGGAGCATGAGGAGTCTAAGGTCCCTAACATGGAAGGATTTGTCTTGTGGTTCGCATGGAACAAAAAATCCCACCATAGAGGGATAGGAGGCATAACTTGTTATATTAGAAAGAGCATTTATCTTCACATTCAACTTCATAAGATTGACCCTCTTAATCAATACATTTGGATAGAAATTTCAGACACCAATGCTAAGAAGATGTATATAGCAATTTGTTATTTTGCACCTATTAATTTTACTTTTTATAAGAAAAATAATCTACATAAAAATTGTCCTTATAATAATTTAGAACAAGATATTTATAATTTGAAAAATGAAGGTAATATCCTCTTGCTAGGAGACTTTAATGTTAGGCCTACAACTAAACAAGATACTCTTTTAAGTAATGACTCCAACCATAATCTTTTATGGATGATGAGGACCTTGTTTTATCTAATACCTACAAAAGAATCTCTAAATACCTAATTGATAATTTGTTTGGTACTGAGTTGGTCAAGATCTGTAGCTCTCAAGACCTAATAATTTGCAATGGAGTAATGAAGTGGTCAAACTCCAACCAGATGATCTATATTCAGGGTCTATGTAGTAGTGTTGTAGATTATGTGATATCTGATATCCCTGTTTCCAACCAAATAACAACTTTTGACCTTTTAAATGACCATGAGCTTGACTCTGATCATAAACCTTTAACCCTAACTCTAAATTTTTCCATGCATAGGAGCACCATTGAAGAGAATTTTGATAATCGAAGGAATTTTTGCTTTGACAAAAGTAAAGTTGGAATTTTCTTAAAGGATTTAAATAGTAAATTAAACCTCCTAACTTATAAGGACAAAATTGAAGAACTCTATCATAATATTACAACTACCCTTTCCACTTCTATTAACAAGTTCTCTTTCGAGGTGTCCTATAAAAATAATAATAGAATGACCAACCCTTTGTATGATAAAGAATGTAAAATTATTAGGAAATCCATTAGGGATGCTTCTAATGAGCCCTTAAAACTTGATAAGATCAATACGTACAAATCCTTAATTAAAAGGAGAAAAATATACTATATCAATAAAAGACAAGAGCAACTTTAACAACTATACAAGTTGGATCCTAAGAAGTTCTAGAGCCAAATTATAAATCACAATACTAAAGAAAATAATAAGATTCCCTTAAGGGACTGGAATTCCTACCTTAAAAGTCTTTACAAGTTCCCTAATTCCATGGACACCATTCCTATTGTCCCTACAAAGGAAGAAGTTTTTTCTTTAGATGACATAGAGTTTGGGGTTAAGCGACTCGCAAATGGAAAAGCTAAGAACATTGAAGGATACTAAGGTGAAATTTTTAAAATTAGAGGGTCAATCCTTATCCTTCACATACACAAGCTCTTCAATTTAACAGTCAAGCATAGCTGCCCTAAACCTTGGATGCAAAGCCTCATTGTTCCTATTTTTAAAAATGGGGATAGAAAAATTCCCTCTAATTATAGGACCAATATGATTAGCCATATTTTATCCAAGATTTATGAAATTATTTTGGAAAAGAATATTAACCTTTGGCTAGAAAGTCATGGTAAAAGAGCTAAAGGCCAAGTCAGGTTTAAGAGATATCATTCAACTGTGGACCATATTATTACCTTTAGGATCATTGCAGAGGAGTTTCACAATACTAAAACCAATCTTTTTTGTTGTTTTGTTGACTTTAGAAAAGCTTTTGACATGGTTCCTAGGAAAAACCTTTGGAATAGGTTGGAAGAGATCAAAGTGCCTCTTGAGTTGAGGGTTTCTGCAAGAAGGATGTATGAGAACATTATTGCTAAGTTTAAAAACACTGAGGGCTGGTCAAAAGAGATTAACTGCAATATCAGAGTAAAACAAGGTTGTCCCTTGTCCCCTACCCTTTTTGGCATATACATTGACAAGTTAGAAGAATGCTTGAAAAAAATAGGTTGTGTCGGCCCTACTCTCACTGCTATAGTCATCAATCTTCTTCTTTATGCCGATGATATCGTTCTTATGGAAAGGAGTCCCCGTGATCTTGAAAACCAACTAAGAATCCTCAAGGAATTTTTCTCCAATATGGGTATGACTGTTAATACTTTAAGACTAAGGTCATGATTATTAAATCCAATAAGATCCCTTATGATCCCTTATGAAAACAACAAATTGGAGGAAGTGACTTCATACAAATATTTTGGAATTTATATTCACCACAACCTTAATTGGAATTATATCATTGAGAAAAGACTTATTGGGGGATGGAAAGCTTATTATGGGCTTGAAAACAATTGTAAATCAGTCGATCTTTGGAGTTGGGATAAGAAGAAACTCCTCTTTGAGACTCTTGTTACACCTGTTATTTTGTAGGGTTGTGAAGTTTGGGGCTGTAGTATCTCTCGTGAATCTTAGAGAAAGATAGAGAAAATACAAGAGAATTTTATAACCTATAATCTCAAAATTAAAGGAAATACACCTTATCCCATCCTCCTCTTAGAAACAAGCCTCTCACCCATTGAGAGCATGTCTATGACTAGATACCTAATGTATAAGAACAAGTTAAACAACATAGAAGACAAGAGGCTACCTAAAATTGCTTCAAAATCAAGTCAGAACCACCATCGACTCAAGCGGGGATGGCATAAAGATGCCTTATCTTGGCTAAAATATTGGGGAATCATGGAAGAAACAATTTTATAGAATAAATATACTATTAAAAAAAACTGTCAAATCAAAATTTAAGGAGTAAATGTGGTGTGATAAAGAGTTAGAGGAAAAAAGAAAATTAAGGTATTATAAATATGTAATCAACCCTAATCTAGAAGATCGAAATTATCTATCTATTTTGTGAAGTGTAAAGAAAAAAATAAGCTACAAGATAAGAACAAATTCTCACGATCTCCATAGTGAAACTAGGTGTTGGTCAATTCCTAAAACACCATGGGGTGAAAGAGTGTGTCACATTTGTGACACTAAAAAGGTTGAAGATGAAAAGCACTTTCTCTTAGATTGTCTAGCCTATACCCATATTAGATCTCATTTTCAAAATATTGATCACACTACCAACCTTCCTAACTTCTTAACTCAACAAAAGTATGGTGATCTTGGAAAGCTTCTCTTAATGCTTTTCGAGCACAGAAACAAAATTCTAAAAAATCACAGGTAATAACTTACCCTCATCATCATCATCATCATGTAATTAAAAAATATTTGTTATTTAAAAAATATTTTAAATATGTTAAAATTAATAATATCTAAAAGTTTGTTATCTATTATTAAAAGTTTGTTATGTATTATTATATGATTTAAAGTTTATTATAGTAAAATCATATAAAAAAATTTGAAAGGGTGCTTTTTGATTGGAAATATGATGCTCCAATTTTATATGTAGCTTTTAGATGAAGTTATTTTAGATTTTCAATCTTTTTTCTACATATGTTTTTATTTGTTTATTTTTATTTTCATATAATATAAAATTAATTCTATATTTTATATAATATAAAATTAATTTTTAGTGATGAGTTTTTTATTGAAAAGATAATAAAATAATTTTAAATGATTTTTTTTTTAATTTTTATTTTCATAATATAAAATTAATTTTATATTTTATATAATATAAAAATAATTTTTATTAAAAAGATAACAAAATAATTTTAAATGTTTTTTTTATTGCAAAAACGAATAAATAATTTTACATATTAAATAATTTTATACTTTTTAAATAAAATTGATTTTAAATAATAAATAATAGTTTAATTTTAAATGATGTTTTTTTTTTTTAATTGAAAATATGATGAGATAATTTTACATGTAGAGAACTTATTTTAGATTTTCAAACTTTTCCCACATATGCCTTCATTTGTTCTTTCATATTAAACCATGATGTATTTAAAATCTCAAAAGAATAAATGATAATTAATTAAATGGGATCATGGTTGATTTTAAATTTCAAAAGAATGAATGATAATTAATTGGGATTATGGTTTATAATTGTATTCATTATGAGGTAGATGTAATTTCAAATGGTAGATGTAATTTTAAATAAAATTTATAATTTTAAAATATAATGTTTTTTTAATAAATATTTTAAATTTAAATGTAAATATTAATTGAGATTAATGTTTTTCATAGAATTATGAATATAAAAATATTTTTATAAATTTAATTAGAATTGGCTCAACTTGTTTTGAGATGGAATATTATTCTCCTGACTTAAATTCTATTTTAGAAAGTGACAAAATAAAAACAATATAATACATAAACCTTTTTTATCAAACAAATCTCTACAATAATATACCATAACTAAACAAATCTCTACAATAATATACCATAACTAAATAATAGACAATTTCATGATAAATGTAAGTGTTAAAGAGTGTAATCAATTGACATTCACACAATCAATTTTCCAACACTAAATCTATAAACTAGTTTGATTACCATTCATCACAACACTTTCACTACCATTCATGTTACAATAATTGAACAAGAAAAGTAAGTCAATCATCATTTATACAACCAAATACTTCTCACAAGATAAAGTGTTCATGATTAATCTAACACCCATTGAGAGATTAAAATAAAAAAGATCTTAAGATATTTGGAATTTTCAATGAATAATCTCTAGGAATTAGGAATGGATGTTTTTTCAATGAATAATCTCTAGGAATTAGGAATGGATCATGAAAGAAAAAAAATGAGAAGAAAAACATGGTGGGTATTTGAAGAATTCACCGTTTTTTTACATAGATATGAAAGTTAATAATCAAAACTTTAGGAATCATCGTATTGATATTAGATAAATTCTAGCTTATTTCATCTTTTACTTATTCAAATAATATTAAAATTATAGTAGAAATTAACAATGAAATTGTTTATTCGATACCTTTTACATATTATTTAATGTATTAGTTTTGTATAACTCAAAATATTTTGTGTTGAAATGCATGCATATCTATAATTAAAGTACCAATGATCATAACTTTTTGTTTTATATGATTATTCATGGATGTACATGTTAAGTCATAAAACAACCAAGCCAATAAATAAGAACTTGGTGGAAAATGATTGAAGTAATATTCAATACATGTATTTATATAGTGACACCAATTTATAGTACATGCAATTGACCACCTCTAGGTATAGATCTCATTGAGGACTCATAAATGGATAACAAAAATACCTCATCAGTATATAAGTATGAGACTATCATAATAAGGTGATCTCAGACTTTGTGATTATTTATGGACTCATAGTCTAACATAACCCTCACCCCTCAATCACAAGTCATGATAATTATATCAGTAGGGAAACATGAACTAGTGCACAAATTGATATCATCTTCAATCTTCAATTTGAAAATTTTGAACGAAAATTCAATGAAGATATGCCTTAAAAAATATCAATGTGGATGTTGAATGGTTAATATGAAATAATGTTTGAAATACGATAGAAATTCTAGAAGTCATTTGCTACCATGTTTTAACATTTATATGATATTTTGTGAAGAAAAAGGATCTCCAACGTTTTATTTAATTTAGACACAATTAGGTGTCAATCAACATCCCAATGAATAGTTGAATATAAATGAGAGTTTTATGTATTTCATGTTATATATTCCTAAATATGTTTGTATTGATGAGATTGATTGAATGAATTTTAGATGTCTTGTAGAGGAGAATAGTTTCTATGTTGGAATTCCTAAATTTTGATTGATAAAACTTTGAAACTTGAATCCTGATTATGATCATTTACACTCCCCCCTTTTAGCTGCAAGGTGTGAAGTACATGGATGGGATCCAAACTTGGAATTTTGGATTCTTATGTTTTCCAATGGTTCATCAGCATATCTGGTGGTTTTTTTGGTTGAACATTAACCCTTTTCATTTTGTACAATGTATCTGGTGGTTTTGGTTGACCATTAACCATTTTGATTTCATAAAGTACTACCTCACTCGAGTGAAAGAGATTCGGTTTGACTCATGTTTAAAAGGCATGTATATTTGGGCCCAATGATGCCCAAAATTTTCATCTCGAATAATTATTTGAAATGCTTTTTTCTTTTGTGATTTTTCAATGTAATTGTGTCTTTACCAATATCTGAGATAGATGGTAAAACTTATGCAACTTCTTGACTTGTTGATTCCATTGCCAAGAAATTATCAATTGATAATGACTTGTTTTATTTTTAGTATGCTTTTCTTTCGACATTTTTCTGAGAGATGATTTGTTTTCCCATAATGAAAACAAGGATGGAGATTATAACATTGATTCCCCAATGTTTTTATCATAATCTATATCATCAACATTCTTAACTTCTTCATGAGCTTCTAAAGCCTTCAAAGTTTCATGAAGGAATATTTCACTTGTAAACTAAATTGGTTGGTAGCAATTTGAAATATGAAAGTTGTTGCCTTTGTCATATCCTAATCCATGTTCGTTCTTATTGAATTGTAATTCCTCCTAATGTTTGACAATCATGTTTCAATGTCACTTAAAATTTCATATTTCTTGTGATACTTATATTTAAATCATAAATTTGCACTCGTTCATGGATTTCTTCTAATAGGTGTGAACATACAAAGAAGGTTCAACCAAAGTTGATCAACATTGGGTTAAGTGAGGATTGTTAGTATATGTTGAAGTATCAAGGTTTAATTGAACAATTTGTAAGTAGTTATGTTTTTGTTGATTTAAAATACCTTTTTACGGTCTTAAGTTCAACCTCACGAGGATATCAACCCCCCTCTGTGTTTAGAGAGGTGGTACTCCTCTTGTTCTTATAATTCCAAGAAGTATAATAAAACAAAGTCTGAGAAGGATCATAATTAATATTTATAATAACAATCAAAGGAAAAAAATACCTGAGATTGTCACCATATATTTTAAAATAAATTTGTTAATATTCACAATCTAAATAGATAAGATCGACAGAAAATATAAGGGAATGATATATCCGTCACAAAATTCATCAAAAAAATGAACAATATGCACGAATACAAAGAACAAAAAATTGACCGCATATAGAAGAGAACTTTAAATGATCATTATGTAAAGCACCAAAAAGATTATGCTAGATAAAACATTTGGAAACTCAAGATTCAAATCAAAGTTTTTGAGAATGAAATAATGTAGTATCCCAAGTAGCTCTCTTGGAGTCTCAAAATAATAATAAGACTTTAAATACAAATCTCAATGTCTTTAAAGAAAATAAAATGCATTCACCTTCCAAAGAGGAATGGGATAGGGCTCTCGTGGACCACAAAGTGAAAATACTTGGAAGATAAGAGAATTGTTGATACTAAGAGGGAGGTGAATCAATATCAAGTAGAATTTAAAACCTTTTTCAACTTATATTTAAACCATTCAATTATATCCAATGAGCAATGAACAATAGTATAAAAGTTACACCAATACACCACAATACACCATGCACAATATATGAGAAATAATCAATAGTTATTGTTGAAGGGAAGTAATGATTTCCAAAGGTAGTTACAACTTTCAAATGTAAACGGAGGGATAAACCTCCAAGAGGAAGATACAATACTGCAATATCAAGAGAGATTTTAAATCTCCACCCTTGCCCCTTCCTTCCACCCAAGAATATATGAGAGATGATAAAACTTCACATGAAATCATCACCATCAACCAACCATCACATAGAACCTGATAATGCTTTCTGAGACTTCTTCAATTTCTGCAATTCGTCAATTCTTGGAATACTTTGATCCTGTAGATAATATTACTCAATTTATTCTCTAAAACTTCTCCAAGTTTCACTCCTTGAATCCTCACCAAAAACAAGTTATAGAGAGAATGGTAGACCTTGTTCAATTGTGGTTTATTCAGGAGACCAAACTTGTACATAGTGCCTCATGCTAAATATTTAACATCCGATTCTGAAACTCGCACAAAAAAAACTACAGTCCGTACTCTTTCCAATTCAATTCATCCCACTTCATTTGGATTCTCTATGAAGAATTTATGACTATTTTACTCGGAACACTTGTTTATTGACTAGCTTCAGGACTGGTCAAAAACCCTATCTTCAACAGAGTGTATCCCCATAATTATAGTGAATCAAGAGTTGAAACTTTTACCACATGTACCTTGATATGTCTTCACAATACCATATCAATTTTACCATATGAATCATTCTATAAAAAAAGTTATAGCGAAAATGGTAAGATGACCTAAAAATAACATACCTTAGAGCACATCACCAAAATACTTCATCCTCCCTTGAAATCCAGCCTTTTTTACTTCATATTTCCTCTGAAATTCGACTTCTATATCAAACGAATGTATAATGATATTTATTTTTACCATTTATGTCACTTCTTTTTAACATTAGGGCTGACCTGTCAATTTCTTATTTTGTAATTCTTTTCTTTAATTATCTTCAGGGCCTACATGTACTTCTTTCTTCAATTCACTTTGTCATCTTCAAAAATTCATTTATCATCAACCATGAGGATCCAAATGATGTGCCACATACCACCAAAAACAACATAATGTATACTATCCATCCATGGGTCTTGTATCTACATATGCATTTTCCTTCATGTCCAAATACCTTCATCAATCTTGCGGTCCAAAACCCATGACTAGGGTTGACATCAATGACAACAACCAATCTTCTAACAATATCCCCCTTTGTCATTGATGTAAACACTCATGCTCCCCTTATCATCATGATCCCAATTTCTCTCCCCTTTTGACATCAATGGAAAAGGGTAGGGCTTCTCCCCCTGAGTTTAATGGGAAAAGGTAACCTTCTTCTTTGGAGCTGCTCCCCCTGAACATGTAGAAATCAATAATACTTCATCCTTATTTTTGGTCTTTGGGACCTTTTCTTCCTTGGAGTGATTTTTTGTGGTTTCTGTAGTCTCTCTCTTCTTCATGTCTATGATGTATATGTTGTTCTGTCTTCTTGTTGCAGTTGCAACCAATCTTCCTAAGTTATTTTCTCCGATTCTATATTTTCGGGAGTCAAACATAAGAGTGTATCATTGATCACACATTTTACTAACACTGAGTAGATTATGCTTCAAGTCTTCAACCAATAGGACATTCTTTGCTTTTACATTTTTTCCTCCAAGTTCTACTACACCTTCTCTAAGCATTTTGCCAGATGAGTCATCTCCAAATGCAACGTTGCTACCATTTCTCTTCAAGCTTATGAATATGTCTTTATCCCCGGTCATGTGTGAATAACATCCACTGTCTATATACCATTCATCATCTTCTTTACATTCTTTAGCATTTAATGCAATTCGACAATCTTTATTATTTGGAATCTCTTTCCTTCTCCATATTGTGGTTGGCATAGAGACATATTCATTCATATATCTGCAATCTCGTTCTTTCTATCCAGGATAATTACATTTGCAGCATACACTATTTTTGTCCATCAATGGCGAAAATGAATTATAACTTTTGTTTACAAATCCACGATTATTTCCATATATTCTATTTACACCATTCATGTTTCTTGCCTATTTGTTCTTTTCATTGATTCTGCAATTAATTGCCTTATGTCCAAAAGGTTTGCAAGTATTACAATGACCAAGAAAGAAATTTTGATACCTTGGAGTATGTGGCCTTCTTTGTGATGTAATCCATTTGGGTTCATGATCTACTCTTTTGTAGTTTCCTTCATACTGATTGAAGCTTCTTTGATTCCTGAAGGTAGGAGGTCTTCTTGGATATTCATCTCTTTTGTAATCATTCCTTCTTTCTGGTATCATGGTCCACTTCTCATCAACTGTTTGTGTATCTCTTTCTTCAACCTTCTTGTTGGTATTTGCATATTCTTTGTATGAATTTTCACCCATCCATCCAAGATGTGTTAAGTCTTTCAGAACTTGAGAGTTTCTTAAGCTCTTCCTCAATGAGACAACTTCTTGTTCAAGTTTCTCACAATCTTCTTCTTTCTTCATCATTTTGACCTTCTTTAATTGTCCTATTCTTCTTTCTTCTTCGAGTAGAGTTTTCAAGAAAATGGTTTCTTCTCTTAGTTTCTCAAAGTATTATAATTGTTTGTTCAAGCTTACAACTGTATTTTCATAACTAACCAATTCACTTCTTAGTTTTCTAGGCGTGTCTTTGAGCTTGCTATCTTCAATCTCAACATGCTTCAATTATTTAAGATTCTCATATTCTTGTTGAATAGTTTATGCTTCATGATTTTCTTCTTCTTCATTGTAATTTTCTTCTTTAGTGTCATCTCTTTCAATCCTTGGATGAGGACATTCAAATTCAACATGTCCTACTCCTTCACAATTAAACCAAAAGAACTGACCTCTATTTTATTCTTTCAAATCTGAGATGTAATTTGCTTCAACTTCTTCTTCTTCTTCTGCTTCTTCCCTTGCATAAAGGTCTTGTAGTTTGTCCCAAAGATATTTTTTTGATGCACATGATCCCACCTTGGATTTTACTGAATCTGTCAATCAATCTAGGATGGTATCTATTGCCAGTTTGTTGTTCCTTTTTGCTTCCTTCTGAGATGCAGTCTTTGGTTTCTTCAAAGAATTGTATCCTGAAGCAACTGAGAACCAAACATCTTCCCAAGATCTTTCAAGTAAGTTTCCATTCTATTACTCCAGTATTCAAAATTACTTCCATCAAATGGTGGAATCCCATTTGGAATGTTGTCTTCCATTTCTGCATAGGATCTTCCTTACAGTGGTTAAACTTTACTGAGGGTAACCTACTCTGATACCAATTGTTGATACTGAGAGGGGGGTGAATCAATATTAAGTAAAATTTAAAAGCTTTTTCAACTTATTCTTAAACCATTCAATTATATCCAATGAGAAATGAATAATATTATAAGAGTTACACCAATACACCATGCACAATATATGATAAATAATCAATATTTATTGTTGAAGGGAAGTAATGATTTCCAAATGTAGCTACAGCTTCCAAATGTGAAGGGGGGGTTAAACCTCCAAGAGGAAGATACAATCCTCCAATATCAAGAAAGAGTTGAACCCTCCATCCTTGCCCCTTCCTTCCACCCAATAATATATGAGAGATAATAAAACTTCACATTAAATCATCACCATCAACCAACCATCACATAGAACTTGATAATGCTTCTTGAGACTTCTTCAATTTCTGTAATTTTTCATTTTTTTGAATACTCTGATCCTGTAGATAATATTACTCAATTTATTCTCTGAAACTTATTCAAGTTTCACTCCTTGAATCCTCCCTAAAATTAAGTTATAGAGAGAATGGTATACCTTGTTCAATTCTGGTTTATTCAGGAGACCTAACTTGTACAGAATGCCCCGCGCTCAATATTTAACATTAGATTATGAAACTTTCACAGAAGAAAATGAAGTCCATACTCTTTCCAATGCAATTTTTCCCACTTCATTTGAATTCTCTATGAATACGTTATGACTGTTTTACCTGTAACACTTGTTTATTGACTAGTTTCATGACTGGTAAAAAACCCTATCTTCCACAGAGTGTATCTCCATAATTATAGAGAATAAAGAGTTGAAACATTTACCACATTTAAAGAAGGTACCTTGATATGTCTTGTCAATACCATATAAATTTTACCATCTGAATCATTCTAGAAAAAACATTATAGCGAAAATGGTAAGATGACCTGAAAATAACATACCTTAGAACACATCACCAAAATACTTCATCCTCCCTTGAAATCTGGCCTTCTTTACTTTTGATTTCCTCTGAAATTCAACTCTTGTAACAAATGAATGTATAATGATATTTATTTATACCATTTATGTCACTTACTTTTAACATTAGGGCCGACCAGACAATTTCTTGTTTTGTAATTCTTTTCTTTAATTATCTTCAGGGCCTAGATGTACTTCCTTCTTCAATTCACTTTGTCATCTTCAAAACTTCATTTCTCCTCAACCATGAGGATCCACGTGACATGCAACATACCACTAGAAACAACATGATGTATACTATGCATCCATGGGTCTTGTATCTACATGTGCAGTTCCCTTCATGTCCAAATACCTTCATCAATCTTGTGGTCCAAAACCCATGACTAAGGTTGACATCAATGACAACAACCAATCTTCCAACAAGAAGGATAACCAATAATCAACCTAACTTCCTCAAAATAATGAGAATACAAAGGTCATATGGCAAATGATTGTAGAAGAAATAGATGTAGAGGAAACTAAAAAGGTAAAGTTGTTGTTCAACTCACTATGATGTAGAGATCTCATAAAATTTAATTTATTTGAGGCATCCCTTTTGTAAGGGGTTAGACAAGGGAATGGGGTTGGCCAAGTGGAAGTTGACTGAGACATGTTGGGGAGTTAACTCAAATTCAGAAAGACACATTCCATATTTATAGGAGAATCTATGAACATGTGTAAAGTTAAATGTGACAGGTGGTCAATGAGAAGGAGGCTCAAGACAAGTGTCACAGGTCGTAGGAAAAATAAAATAAGTCATGACAAGGGAATCAAACGTTATTCCTAAGAGGAAAATTGGATATCTTGAGAAGGCTATGCACTAACTCACTTGACACAATGAACATTCAAATATTACTCATAACAATTGGAGCTCAGAATTTTGAAAGAGGCCACATAGGTCGCCCCTTGGATTCCAAACTCATCTCGGGGGTGACAGAGGTGACAAAGACTCTAGTCTAAGGTCAGGAGGAACAAGGTCTTGAACGTGTGGTTTCCCCAAAGTTCCAAGTTTTATTTCCTATGATGAATATGCTTATTTAAATGTTTATTGTGTTATTGTACATTTCCATGGCTAAATTCTCTGGAATAAATAACTGGAACAATATTAGAAATTAATGCTTGTTATACAAGATATAGATGCATATTATATATTTCGTATAGAAAACTGTGAAAGGAAATTTAATATGTATTATGATTTACGAACAAAATCATATTATTAGTAATAGATTAATAGTACTCATAGGTAAAAACCTAGTTAATAATATAGATACTGTTCCATATGAGAAATATGTATGGAAGAGACAGGATTCATCGAAAATACAATATACAACTAGAAAGGAATGATACAAAATAGGAAATTATATCAATTAAACAAGGATTCAATATACATAGATAGGAAAAGGAATTATTTCAAATTCAAACAGAGTTTTGTGTGATACCTTGTACATATATTCAAAAGGAATATCATTACAGAGTACATTGTATAATCTGAAGAAAACGTGTTACAAAAATTATCTAGATACCCTCTCTGTATATATTCGAAGAAAAAATGTTACGCACTATATATAATCTAAACGAGCATAGTCCATTTATAAAGTATAAATCGATGAAAAATGAATAATTAAATAGAGTATCACAACATCATAACATGTGTGGACAACACTCTGAAGCCACCCGACTTTCTGGAATAATTAGATTAAAAACAAATCGGTCGATTAATTTGACAGAAGGTAGGAGAAGAATAATCAAATTTGGTGATATCAAATTTAAACCTACAGAAGTATTGAAACCTAAATACCTTTATGTACATGGATATTCCATAGCTCCATGGTAACCATCGTATCAACACTAGAAAAATGAGTAAGCGAATAAGTTGGTAATTTTCATGAGTTATTTAATCGAACGAAAGTTACATATACAAATAGAAATAATATCGCCATGAATGAGAAGAGTGTCGAGGTATCTCCTTACACCACAATAATACATACCCAAATGTTTTGGGTTGTGACATAATAGATGAGACCCTCGCAACATCAAAATGACCCATCATTAGATAATACCCAAGAATAAAATTAATGTAAAACTATAACATATGTACAAAATGTAAATTAAAGTAACTACTAATATCTATGCGAACTCTTCCTTCTTGAAATATCATAGTGGAATCCCTAAACTAATCCTAGGATGAATGAAACAAGATGAAGGGTCTTAATCATTGACCAAAGATGAGAATTGATAAAGCATTGACCCTGTAATGGTAAATCCCAACCAATGAACTCATGATATTACTCGGTACCAATGGAAAAACCCGGATGCTAAAGTAAAACCCCCTCGAAACAAATACATAAATAAACAAATTGTGTCCAGTTATAAAAATTATACTCATTACATTATATGGAAATATATATATAAGAACAAGAAGTTCGACAAGATATATGGTCGATGGAATAAGGTTCAACTCCAAAT
Source organism: Picea engelmannii (assembly GCA_009831015.1). Lineage (NCBI taxonomy): Eukaryota > Viridiplantae > Streptophyta > Pinopsida > Pinales > Pinaceae > Picea > Picea engelmannii. Next base: position 774,215 of record ML778888.1, read on the forward strand.
ACAAACTAATATTATGAAGGATAATAATCATGATATATTATCAAGTTAAGCTACCACCATAGTTATAGGAAACCTCAAATGGTTATGAGATGTATTACTAGTTAAATGCCTCCACCTTGAAAGCACTGAAAAGACTCATAGCAAGCCCGAGGAAGCTACAAAATCCTAGAGCATTTACCCAATAAATTTCCCAAGAAATGAAAAAGAGAATGGGGTAACCAGACTTGCACTTTGTAAACTCATAAAAGGGGAAAACTCTCAAGAACACATAGTCGAGGGAAAGAAGTGAAGAATGCAAAATGAGCTAAGTGTGCAAGAGGTAGCAAAACTAAGGAATCTGACAAGGAAACCTAATGCATGGAGGCATAAGAAACCAAAATGTATACATATTTTAAGACAATGACCGAATAATCCTCCTCTAGATGGAAACATTAAGACATGGTTCATGCAGGACCGTTGCATGATAAATTCTCCATGGAGAGCACTCGATAACGAGGAAAAGTTGGAGAAGTTTTAATTCAATATAGGTACCATAAAACGACTTAAAACCTCGTAAAACACCCAAATAAAATCCCTAAGTTTGAGCCATCTTGTCGAAGGACGTGTTTAACACACATGGTTGACTTACAATGATAAGTCATTTCAAAATGTGTTGATAAGGGTGAACGATAAGGTTGATTATGGAACATTCCATTATTAAACTATAAGACTTTATGACAATCTATGTGAGGTTGTAAAGGTCTTTATGTGCAAGTATGTAGTCAGTACAAGATTCTCGTCATAACAAACGTTGAAAAGGTAATGAGATTTTAGTATCATAAGGGAAACAAAGAAAGTTATAAGATAGGAATAAAATTATATCTGACAATAATGATGACGAATAACCATTAGAGAAAATTATGCTTATTTGTATATATAAAAACCAATAGGAAATGTTATTGGAATTTAAGGTATCTGACGTAATGGTATCAGAGTTGTAGGTTACAACACTCAGCCTTTTTATGGGCTTTATCACAACAAAAATCTAACATGTAAAATTGTCTTGATTTTCTTCTTACCTCTAGAAAGAAAAATAAATTGATTTTGCAAGAAAATGACAGAAGTACCTAAGGCTCCGGGATAAGAACATAATCAAGAGAATTATGAATAAGGGAATGTAGGTGATGGACATATCTGGGTGGATAGAAATAATAATAGGCATTCATAAATTATAAATACTATAACATATCTGAGATAAGAACTAAAAACAATGAGTGCAGATAATGAAAGAATTCTAAAGACTCAAGAGGAACTAAATGCAATTTTGCTGGAGAAATTATGCAATAAAAATAATGATAAAAATAAGGGACAAAATTCTATCAATTCTAAGATATCCCAACCAAATAAGAAAGAAAGAAAATTGGGGTATCTTGAATCTGAGACAGAGTCAATATACAAGGATACAGAAGACACATAAATGTCTACTGAAATTATTTATAGTCCTAAAAAAAGAACCAAAAAGAAACATAAACAACATGATGAATTCATGGGAGAATTTAAGAAGGTTAAACCACCAAACTTTTATGGGGAAGTGGAGACTGGTGAGGAATAAAAGGCATGGATCTCTTGTATGCAAGAACATTTTCAAATCTACAATTATTCAAGTGAGATTAAAGGCCGAATGGCTATCTACAATCTGACAGAAAAAGCAGACATATGGTGGAAGGATATAAAAAGAGTAAAAATTATTAAGTAAAGGAGAATCACCTCGAAAACTTTTAAGAGATATTTTAAGAAACTATACCTCTTTGCACAATATTACGAGGGTAAATCCAAGGAGTTCTATGAACTAAAACTAACAAATATTACAATGAAAGATTTATGCAGTAAGTTTCTGATTTTGTTGCATTATGTTCCTTACATTGTGGATGAAAAGATAAAGATTCATGAATTTTTTAGTTGATTAAATAGTTCTTATAATGATCAAATTGAGTTTGATAACCCAAAAACATTGGAAGAAACCATGAAGAAATTCAAACTCTGTTTTGAACAATATAAAAATAGAAATGAGAATTCAAGGAATGGGAATGGGAAAAAGGTTAAGAGGTTTGACCCTAAGAGGAAAGGGGGAGATTACTCTAAAAATAATGTTGATAAGATATTCCAAGGAGGTAATAAGTTTAGAGTTAGTAAACCTTCCAATCAACCTAAAAATAAGGGTACCAAACCACCAACCTTCTTCAATAAAAAAACCTTCCAAAAAGAGACAGTAAAATGTTTGGAATGCAGTGGTCCTCGTTACTATCAAGATTCTCCTCTCAGGAATAAGGGAAATAACAATGTGAAAATAGTGCAAGAAGCAACTAGAGTTGGTGAACTAGCAAGGTCTACAAAAAAAATCAGTGCAGCCTTGGAAAATTGATAGGAAGATCATCAGACTTAAATGGTGGAAATTGAAGGTATGATACATAACCAACCAGTTATTTTTTTAATAGATCCAGGTGCTAGTTTGAGTTATATTTCATCAAAAGTTGTATAAATATGTAAGTTACATAAAGAAAAAATTGAAAAGTCTTGGTTAGCATAATTATCTATAGGAACTAAAAGGAGAATTACACATTTTGTTAAAAACTCTGAACTTGCTATGCATGAATTCAGAACACAAATAGACTTAAAATAATTACCTTAAGGGTCTTATGATGTTCTAATCGGTATGGATTGGATGGAAAAGTTTAAAGTGGTATTATATTGTTACAATAAAAAATTTACCTGTTTAGATGAGAGACGTAACATTATAAACATTAAAGGAGTATGAAGACTTGTTAGTATTAGAGAAAAAACAACTTTACAAGTTAAAAGATGCATTCGAAAAGGGTGTAAAATACTTGTTGTACAAAAAAATTAGAATGAAAGAGGGGAAAGTAATAATGAGATAGATAAATTTCCCGTATTACAGAAATTTCAGGATGTATTCCAAGATATTCTTGAACTACCTCCTAAAAGACAAATATATTTCTCCATATGTGACATCCCTCTCTTGCGCGCACTTGATGTGACTTATTCTTGTGGACACTTGTGTGCAAGTGATCCGGTTCACTATATGATTGATTGATTTGATTATGGAGCATGATAATGTTTGTGGATTTGATGATATGTTATTTTATAATATTTATATTGACAGGTGCTATTGACTGGTTTTCCTGAGTGTACAAGACTCTAGACATATGAGGATGTTGATGGCATCGATGCATCTCCTTTGATCTGGATCGACTCAAGGAGCGAACGGTTATGGTCAGCGATAGCTTGCTAACTAGACTCACATTTGGAGTAAATGGGTCATGCATGACAACCAAAGATATTGAGGGAGAGGTGTGGAAGGAGCCCTGCCACAACCTACTAGCACTCATGTTGTGGCTCGAACTATAGGTTAACGGTTATCTAGTTCGAGAGATCCACAATATCGTGAGGGTAGACTGTGACATTCACTGATGATTATTCTAAGGGGTGTACAATAAGGAAAGGTCATTATTCCTTAGAGGCCCTTAGTCTCCCACAAAGTCATGTGACAAAGTATTGACTACAGGGGTTTGAAGTCTACCAAAATCAGTCAAAAGGCGAGTGGAACCCTTGGACCACATAGTGCGTCTTGAAAGGCACGTCGTGCAAATAAAATAAAAATGAAAACAAGTGAAACCTTTGGAGCACATAGTGTGTCTTGAAGGGCTTTGTGATTTTTAACTCTGGTAAGTTAATAAATCTAGTACCTAGAAAATTGTGCCTCCTTAGGACCAGGTCAACCTTAAAATGAATGATGGAATGAGTAAAGTTTAATATCTAGTTTTCCCTAAAAAAAAAATTCCACCAAGCCTAGTGAATTTAAAACCTAGGTCTAAGTAGAACATGTGAACAAAAAAGAACTAAATGGACTTATAATAAGAAGGGGGGTAAAGAAAATTAAAACATTAATAATTAAAGTAAAATTTTAATGAATGATTAAATTATTAAAAGGGTAAATTGTTGTTTATATCTAAACTTGCTAAATTTGAACTAAGAATAAAAGGGGAAACTTAAGGAAAAGGCGAATGTATAACATAGTAGGGAATCTAGTCTTTGAAACCTTCTAATTGTGAACTCAACTAGGTTTCATCAGTCATTTAAGAAATGTAAAAGAATAAAGGGACTCCGAGGAGCGTTTTTACGAATATTTTTAGGTGGGTGGAGGAAATAGGAGAATTTAATTAATTAATAAATTGATTTTCTGGTGCAGCTAAGGGATCTGGGGACATGTGTATGGGGGAGGTTTATCCTAAGTAAATTTAATTAAAAGAATCTAAAGAAGGTTTGGGAAAGTAATCACTAAGAAAAATCTATAAAAGGGATGGCGGAGGAGGAGTATGATGACCCTTGGTAAGCGTAAGGTTACGCTACCGATATTTTTCTTGACTGGATTTTTCTTGTGGGAGTTGGGATTTCCAACTCAAAAGGGAGTGGTAGTTTGACCTTGTGAGGCGAACAGGGAGCTAAATGTTTCTTTGGTTTTTGTGTGTGTGGCTCCTAAGTGGTTCGAGGGGCTCAGGGGGAAGAAAAGTACCCCTAGCATTGGCTGGGAGGTACCAGTGACGTCTCAGTGGTTAGAAAGAAGGCTTTGCATAGAGCGCAAGCACGGGAAACCCACTTTGAATTTGGCTCCTTCGGTTACGGTACATCGTTTATAATTCGCATTGTAATTCAATTAAAGATTCTAGTTATGGCTTTATATGTTAATGAAATGCGCAACATATTATTGGAACTGGATGTGTCTATGGATCTATAAATTTTAATTGTGTTTCAATTGTAACGAGATTGGGTCATGGGTGTAGTAGGTTTCTATTTGAATTTTAGAAGAACCTTGACATCATTTTTTTTAGTTTTAGGTTGTTGTTTTGTTTAGCCTTCTTCTTACCATCCCTGGGGTCTCCTTGAGATTTCTCTTCGTCTGCTGGTAACCAGATAGTTCTTCCTCCTACCTTCGTATATACCGGCAAGGTTTGCTCTTAAATTTTGAAGGACTTCCACTGTACAATCCTCAACCCTGCCACACTTAACCCAACGATTTGGGGAGTGCTCTGCATGGTCTTAGCATTTTATTTGCTGCGTCTTCTCCGCGATTGTGCCTTGCCTCGGCACTACACCTAGCCTTGGGTCCTTAATTGGCTAAGCCAATACGAATTACCCTTATGTTTCCTTTTTACCCAACCTTTAGCTTCCTTCAGCCAGCAAGTGTTTCCCCTGCTTTTTGAGGAGAGCCCGTGGAACAGTGCTCTTTAACAAGCTCATGGGCAGATTTCATCTCCTTGCATATTTATTTTATCGAAGATCCTTTAGTGGCAAGGGATTTTTTTTATGAGATTATGTTCTTTTTCGTGATTGTGAATGCATTGTTTGAGAAGTAAGCATTTCATTATGCATCCATACATATGGATTGTATTACAAGCTTGAAAGGAGATATTTGGTTGAAATAAAAGAAACATGTTTTAGCTGAGATAAATCCAGCATCAAGAGTATTTGTTAAGCATTGAAATTGATCTTCTTCTTGCGTGCAGACATTGTTCATATTTCCTGGGTATCTCCAGCGAATCTCTATGCCCTTTTTCTGCGTTACCTCTTCACACGATCTGCCCATATTGGGGAATGTTGCCGGTGTTTTTCTTAAACCAATTGTTGTGTATTCACCCTCCACGAGCTACCAAAGGGCGTTTTCTTTCGACGTCTTCCAAAACCTCTGTGTATTCCTCTCCACCCCTTTGTCTATTGTAGCGTTTATGGGGTTGCTTGCAATCCTCTTCTTCACGCTAGCATCGCATGACCTTCCTGATGTCATAGAGGATTTTTATAATGGGAATTATTTTGTATTAAGATGGTGAAATGTAGTCAAAGTGTTGACTGCCCAATTGTGAAAATAATGGAAAGAGTTGCGGTAATAACCATGAAGGCTAAAGGGGTTTAATTGAGATTCGACTGAGCAAGTCCACCCCGAGTCTTCTGCCCAGCCCAAGGGCGTCCCACGATTTTATGATCATTTCACATCACGCACAAAATTCGTTGTCCCAAGCTCGACGTGTACTCCTGTAACTGCCACGTTTTCCTCAGATTGTGTTCAACAATTTCCATCTTCTTTAGCTTTTGGTTCTTACTCTACTGTTGATTTTATTGCCACATGCAAGGAACTATGTAACTGTCGGACAGAAGATCTCCCAGCAGAGAGATTTGGCATCTGGGTTTCGAAAAAATATCATTTACTGCCATCATTAAGTATCTGAGGAGGCTTGAGTGGTTGCTGCTCCTTTATACTCATCCTTTAGAAATAGGTATGACAAAAGAACGCTAGAGGTTCATTTTTAGAATTCCTTTTTCCTTCCCTCCACGTGGTGCCTTGTGATGCATTCTGCGACTGGGAATTTTCAATTTCAGACCTTGGGTTGTTTAAATTAAATACCTGAAAGAAAGAATTTTTAACGTCCACGAGGCTAAAAATAGCCTATGGGACAGATTGTTTTTCCATCTGTCTTTTGTATTCGGCCCTTTTCCTGTGAAGTTTTACAATAATCGCTCCCAGCTTCTCAACAAACTCTTTGTTGAATAGATTATCCCAAGAACTAGCTGCCAGAATACCTGCATAATTTTTCCTGCTGTCTTTGAGGGTCGCACATTCTAAAATGAAATGTTTTTCTGTTTCCACTTTTCCGGACGAGCACAAAATACATACTCTTTCTTCCCACTTTTCCTTTGGTCTTTTCCAGCACCCTGTTTCACAATGGAGTTCATGAGAATTAGTCCTTAATTGAGCAATAAGAATTTTAGATCTCCAAGAAATATTGGCCCCTATGTACGCCTTTTGTTGATGGTTATGAGTGGGGTTAAACTCTTCAATGTAGTACTTCTTCTTTCTCCCTAGCTCTTTCTCTCAAGTATGTTTGTGGAACTTATCCATAACAAATTTTTTTATCTCTTTACTCTTTGTAGGACACATGGTCAAACAAATGCCCCATTTACTAAACCATTTGTTATTTTGCCGCATCCAAGTCTTCTTTCTTTTGCACAATCTATCACTAAACACAACCTTGGGCCATCTACCCTCTTCCATTTGCTCATTTTTTTTCAAATACCTTATGACTCGCACCATAGCAATTGCTTCAATAGGGGCAGCCCCTGTTTCACTTAACAAGATAGCATAAGGAACTGCATTTTTAATTTTGAATTTGTTTGTAATCAACTGCTTCTGAATTTTCTCAATTTGTTTCCATTGTATCTCGGTTGTGCTACTAGCTCATACTTCACAACCGTAGAGAATCACTGGAATCACTAGAAGCCCAAAAATAGTCAGAGTGGTTTTCTAGTTCCACAGCTCTGCCTCTCTACACCTGTTTTGAAAAGAATAAAATGCTTTCCAACCCCCTAAAGTTCTTTTCTTTCTACAACCATACTAACTTAAATTTCTGTTGAAGTCAATTCCGAGGTATTTGTAGTTTGCAACTTCTTCCAGAATGTTGCCTTCAAAGTAGAACTTATGCTGGTTAGGATTTCTTTTGTTAGAGAAAACCACTACTTTCGTTTTGCTAATATTGACTTGCATCCCCACCCTTCTACAAAAATGCTCAAGGGAACATAAGTGCTCTTGTAAACCAAGAGTTGATTTAGCAATCAATATAATGTCATCCAGGTACAAAAGAAGCCTTATAACGAACTTGCCCAAATGGATACCGTCACCCCCTTGTGAATTTAGCCACTCTTCAAGCTTGTCAATATATAACCCAAAAAGGGTAGGAGATAGTGGGCAACCTTACTTAACCCCAATATCGCTTCTAAAACTTTCAGAAATGCCTGCTGAAGTTCTAATTTTGACTTTCACCTCTTCATACATCCTATGCATAGCTACTCTCAAATGCCTGGGAACCCCGAGTTCCTCCATTCTTCTCCAAAGCTTATCCCTAGGAACCGTGTCAAAGGCTTTTCTAAAATCAACAAAGCAACAAAAAACTTCTTCCTTTTTTTCCGAAGATTTTTCAATGATGTGCCTTAAAGTTATGCAATGATCAACTGTGGAATGTTTAGGCCTAAAACCTGCTTGCCCTTTAGCACATTTATTTCTTTCTTTTGCCCACTTGCTGATTTTCTTTTCTAA